>JAGPOY010004878.1:0-11504 GCA_018983105.1 Silene uniflora | reverse complement strand
GGATGTCCTCTAAGACTCTTAAAGGTCGAGACAAGGTACGATCAACCATCTGGACCGTCATGTTGGTACATTGGAACCTAGTGAATCCTAACCACTTAGGCAATGATAGGGGTAAAACACTAACACTGGCTGCTAGGTCACATAAATCATTGTCAATCTTATGGGTTCCTATACGATACGGGATCGAAAAGCTTCCGGGGTCAGACAGTTTAGGCGGGCTCCTATTCTGGAAGAATGTTGAGCACTCCTCAGTCCTCGGTCAAAGCTACAGTCTCTACGACATCTACCGACCTCTTACGCAATAAAATTTCACGCATAAACTTTAAGTAAGAAGGTACCTTTAATAGCAGCTCCGCGAATGGGACGTCGCTCTTTCTCTGCCCTTGCCCGCAACAATCGACCAGGAAACGGAGCATATTCCTCAGGAGCCTCCTTTCGACTATCTCGAATAATAGCGTTGTTGATCATACGCTTGCTCAATCCTCTCGATCGAGCATCTTCTTCAGCAGGACCAGTCGATCGAGCAATGTCACCACTCGATCGACCACTTTCTTCATTCAAGTTGCTCGATCGAGCAACGTCATCAGCAGAGTTGCTCGATCGAGTAATGTCATCCTCTCGATCAAGAAAATTTCCATCATTTTCACTCGATCGAGCAACAATACCCCCTCGATCGAGTGAATTATCTCTGGAACAGCTTGGCACATCGAAATTCGTGCCAGAAACAGCAGCATTAGGACCATCATATGTGAGACCGCTCCTCAAACTAATCATGTTCAGCGTCTCTTTCCTCTTTTCCGTTTGAGATGGCAAATGATGGTTGCCTAGTCGATTGATTCCCCGCAATTTGAGCGATTTGCGACTCCAAGAGTTTAATAGTCGCATTATTGGCTTGATCAGATTTTTGCATTTGGATCGCCAATGATTGAATCATCGATTTTAGCTCACCCATTTCAGAAACTCCTCCAGATGAGTAACTAGCTTGACTCGGCGTAGGAAAAGATGGAGGCTTTTGAAAGCTTTGCTTATGTGGTGGAACATAGGCTTGTTGCTGCGGCTGAGTAGGATTTAGCACGTTATGACTCGACCATCTCAAGTTAGGATGGATGTTGCTTTGATTGTAGTAACCACCTCCTTGCCGATATTGCTGAAACGAGCAAACTTGCTCCTTTTCAGCGAAGCAATCTACAGTCGAATGCTCCGACTCTCCACATCTTTCACAAGCGAGCACCTCTTCATTTTGCAATAAATGCACAGTTTGTTGATTTCCGGTGCTATTCTTTTCCCATTGATCAAGTCGAGCATTTAACTTGTCAAACTTGGCATCAATGCCATCCGAACTGATATTAACGACAGTCCGTGTACCACTCCTTGGATTACCATACTCCGCGCAGTGATTAGCCATCTCCTCGATCAATTTCCAGCTCTTATCATCATCAATCTCTTTCTGGAATCTCCCATTAGCAGCGGCATCCAGAATAGCGCGGTGATCATCATATAAACCATTATAAAACTGGTTGCATAGAAAGCACGGCTAAAACCCATGATGAGGATTTGACCTCACCGATTTCTTAAAGCGACTCCAAGCTTCGTACAGATTCTCAGTAGCAGTTTGCTTGAAGTTCGTAATCTGCGATCTCAAGGCGTTGGTCCTCTGTGGCGGAAAATATTTCTTATAAAATGCAAGAGCCAGCGAGGTCCAATCAGTAATCCCGGCTGCCTCTCTATCAAGATCCGTCAACCACTCCCTCGCACTATCAGTCACTGAAAAAGGAAACAGCACCTCCTTGATCTTATCTTGGGTCACTCCCTTAGAAGCAGGGATAGACGAGCAGTAATAAGCGAAAATCTCCATATGTTTCCTCGGATCCTCCCCTAGCACCCCACGATACAAATTCCGTTCGACCAAATTGATGTAAGAAGGTCGAATGTCAAATGTATTTCCATCTTCATCAGTAGTGAGTTGGAAACCCTTGGGAATAGATTCAGCAGTAGGTTCCGAATGACTGGCGATATTCCGCATTTTTACTGGTAATACAGTCTCAACAGATAAATCCTCTTCGAAAATGAAACTGTCAGAAACACTGTCAGAAGTACTCAAGGCTTCCTCCCGACGAATCTTATCTAACCCTCTCTTTCTGCGTAGGAAGGTCCTTTCTGGCTCCGGATCAGCTTCCACTAATTCGACCCTTAAAGACCTGCACATACACAACTAAGAGAGAAAAATAAGAACGGTCTTAAGGAATACAAAATTCCTTAAGACAAGACAGAAAAATAAAACAGATAATTAAATTGCCTCCCCGGCAACGGCGCCAAAATTTGATGCGTGTCGTTATACACCAAAAATAAGACCTAAGTCAACCAACTAAGAAGCTAGCGAAAGTAGGGTCAATCTCCACAGGGAGGTAACTAACTATCTATAATCTATTCTGTCTAAGTCACAATTGGGGGTTTAAATTTGTTTTGACTAAACTACGGGTTTTAAAGAAAGAGAATAAGAAGAGAAATAAAGCAAGGAAGACGATATGAAATCAGATAAAAGAGGGATATGCCAGGATTCGGTCTGCCGCGGTAGCTACACTATCGAGTTAACTAGGTCGGTCAGTTTATTAATAAGAAGAGCAAGGTTATCTCCCTTCGGTCTCAAACCAATGATTATACCCTTTCGGTTTCTAGTCGCCCTAAGGTCTCCCTAATTGACATTCGCCCTAACTAGGAATCGCCTATCGAATTCATGCAAGTCTACCCTACCAATCTTTCGATCCAGGTCGGGGTTAACTAAATAAATCGTCTTCTGCGTGCACTCATTCAACCAATCTCAATTAAATTACATAAATCGATTCGTATCGCAAACTAACCTAACTAGTCAAACCCTATCATGCATCTACCACAGGTTTCCTCATCCTAGCATATCAATGGATTTAGCTACTCATGCTTGCGATAGTGTAAATACCATAAACAATTAAATAACTAACAATAGACATGATAATAAAGGAATTAAATAGCGTAAACAAGATTAGGGCAGCAATTAAAGGTAGAGAAACAAGAAATTAAATGCAATAAATGAAGGATTAAGATTAAAGGAAGAAGGAATTACAATCTCAAGCTAATCCGGCGTAAAGAACTCGAATCCAATCGATTGCGAAACCCGAATAAAAGTTACAGTGAAAGCGAAAGTAAAAGTTTCTGATTAAGAGTAAGTAAAAATGTATGATAGTGAATGTGTGATTAGCTAATGACGTGCTAACCTTATTTATAATAAACTAAACACATAATTAAACCTAATCACGTAATGAGCTGAAGCCCATTACGCATAACCCCTCGATCGAAGATAATGTGGCCTTCGATCGAGTATTTTTCCTCAGCATCCTCTCGATCGAGGACATCACTTCCTCGATCGAGCACTTCCTCTATGGCCTCCCCTCGATCGAGCACAAGACAGCTCGATCGAGGTCTTTGTTGGCTCCTAACCTCTCGATCGAGCACAGCAGGGACTCGATCGAGGTCTTTCTCTCGGTTCAGCTTCGTGATATTGGTAGATTGGCTTATGGCTTGGACTTGGGACGGTTTCACGCTCCCCTAGGCATGGGTTCCTTCTCCGTTCTCTTCCATCTCCTAATAATGCATACTTGGGACAGCTTCTAGCTCGGCTTCCGCTACTTATCATCTTATACCTGCAAAATGGTAACGAAAGCACAAAGTAAAAGTAACATATTCGGGGTATAAAGTGACATAAAATCACCTAAAATGCATAGAAATGCGTGCCAAAATGGACCGTAAAGTCTATATAAAATGCACGCACTTAACTTCATGTATAAACATGATTCTTCAACAACGTGAATAAAACCATTCTCAATTATCACATGAACGAAAAGTATCACTATTACAATCCTCTGATGCTTCCTTAAGACTATTCTAGAATCCCTTAAGTAAGCTTTGCATACCATGTTAGGATTCTTAGATCTTCATCTAAGGTTTTCTAAATTACCATTTTAGAAAAGCAAATTTCAATATTATTTGCCATTCTTCATAAAAATGAAATGTGGCAATTTCTAACATGACTTATCTAGATCAACATCTTCATGTTTATCCATGCAATTAGATACTCTGAATTCTGAAGCTCTATTTACTTTAAAGAAACTTTTCACTTTAAAGTAAATCTACTCTTGAGTATAAAATCCTTTTTGGATTGTAAAGTTGTGGCTTTAATGCAACAATGTCGACTAGGGATTACTTGCAATTCACCACTTATTACTTTCAAAAAGTAACATTTGAACAACAAGACATGTTTGTCGCGATTACTTCCAAAAAGTAACACATTAACCATAAGACTTGTTTGTCGCGATTTACTCCCACTCTATCCTTTAGAAATACATCTATCTTCTAAAGAGATAACTTTATGAGATACAAACATTTATGGTTAAATATCACAAGTTCGTCTAGAATGGTGTGTCAGCTTATAAGTAGACTTGCTCTTTTATAAGTTAAACACACGCGAGTCTTATATGGCATATGTTAAATAGACTTGCTATTATAGCTATTACTAGGTGGATCAAACTGTGCACAGCGCCCGTGGGTTGCACGGGATCCACAGGGGCATATCGACTCGAGGTTCCTTCGAATCGAATTAAGACAAATTAGAGTCGCCACCAAGTTATATGGGAACTTGGAACCGTTAAGTCAACTTTACACCTTTCGTTGAAAGGCATAAAGCCAATCAACGACGAGTGATTAAAGATAAAGACTTGTACCCTATATCACTCGAATGAATGACTCTCGTAATCCAATGGCCTTTAGACAGGTCCACAAACCATAGATCTTGAGTAAGGGGTGAAGGTACGTGTCAGGAAGCCCACTTGGACACCTGACCCCACCCGTTTCAATAACGGCCTCTACGAAGTCAAGTATTGGATTTCAAACAAGGTCGTAGCTACTACGATATATGATATGCAAACATCGTTTTAAAACCCTAACATGTGACAACCATTTCTATGTCGTTTAATGCATGAAAGCTAACTTTGTCAAAGTTGTTTTAGCATGTTGGTTGATTAATCGAAATAATAAAAGCACATACACGGCTTAGGAGGAGAGGGGAGCCATTGGGATCTACCCTATTACAACCCAGGCATTCCATGCCGACACAAGAAGAATTAAATTACAACTCGATTTATTTACATAATCTAAACAAAGGACTCAACTTATCGTTGCTTAAGGATCATTCTTAGAAGGCAATAGACAATGAAAAAGGACATCAAAACCGTGCAAAGAAGGAGCCACGACCACATGACTCATTTTGACCGCGTGCTTCTCCCGTTGTGCGCACTCATCTTATTTCATTGAACTAAGTATTAGACCGCATACCAAGATATGAATTAACATAAATCCGACCCTAATATCATCCATATTATGTGATTTACTACGTTATAACATATAATAATATTCGATCACCTAGTCAAATAAAATTGGGGTTTTATGAAATCACTTTGACGCAAATTGAAATAAAAGAACTATAAACAAAATACATATTAAAAATTACAAATCCAAACTATTTACAATTACCAACATAATAAAAGAATGTACAAACTAGAATATACAAATTCCAACGGAGTCCTAAGTTAGATTAATTAATTAGTTATTTATGTTAGCCAAGTTACGAATTAGATTAAAATCAAACGAATTAGATAAATTAAATAAATAAAAAAGAATTGAAATAAATTAAGTACAATCTATTAATTAAATTGAACCTAATCTATTGAAATTATTTGCCAACCCGTATTTATTCAAATAGGATTAGTAAACAATGGATATCTAAATAGAAAATTAGAATTTACAGACCCGTGCAGTGCACGTATCAGGTACTTGGAAACTGTCAGAACAGACCCGCGCAATGCACGACTTTGACAGAAAATCAATGTTAATTGCAAATTAAATATGAAACTAAATAAATAAAATACGAAAATTATACTAAAATAAATATACAGATTTTAAAATATACAAAAGGTAGAAAATTATATGTTCAAAATTAGAAGTAGTTAATTACAAATTAAACTAAAATAAACTCTTATTAATTAAATAAATAAAGTAAAATGCTAATTATCACAAGGTTATTCAAAATAGGACTTCAAAAGGTGAGATTTAATCCCACTTTAGTTTGGACCATATTTTCTTCTTCCTTGATCATCAAATATCATTGCATACTTAAAACGTAAAATCTATTAATTATTAGTCAATTAAATTAAAGTAAGTTACAATTTAAATAAAAAAAGACTAAAAGGGGTATAAAAATAAAATGTTAATTATATAAAAACATGAAAAAATATTAATTTTTATTCAAATGATGGATCTACAAATAACATGGTTAATGAAAAAAGAAAAAAAAACATAAAAAAATGGATGGAATGAGGTAGGCCAAACATATCAATTTTATAAGAAACCGCTTTTACAAAAGTATGGCCAAACAACCAAAACTTTTCCAAAAAGTTGCTTGTGAATAAACTCCTTCTAAAAATGAGAAGCTATTTTACACAAGCAAGGCCAAACAGCACCTTAGTTTGGACCATATTTTCTTCTTCCTTGATCATCTAATATCAATGCATACTTAAATCGTAAAATCTATTAGTTATTAGTCAATTAAATTAAAGTAATTAAGGTAAAATTAAAATAAATATATAAAGACTAAAAGGGTTATAAAAATAAAATGTTAATTATATAAAAACATGAAAAAAAGAAAGGTACAATATACAAATCGATTAGGCATCGCAAGATTAATTGAAATTACACAAAAACTTGTGAGAAACGGTCTCTCATTAAGTTATTGAGAGACCACTTTATCGTACCCCATTATGTATGTTTCGTACTCTTTTTGTTATTTATTGGGCTTAAAATGCCTATTTTTTATGGTACATAATTTCATAACAATCGTACCTATTTTATCATGCATTGTAACCACTTTTAAGTACCCCATTTTATAGTATATGTTCCCCTTTTATTAGTACCCTATTTTATAGTATATGTACCCATTTTATTTCTTTTCGTATCATTTTTCCATTAATTTGTAATTGGTATCTCAACAACTTTAACCACTTTTATTAGTACTCCATTTTATAGTATATGTACCCATTTTATTAGTACACAATTTTTTAGTATATGTACTCATTTGTAATTGGTCTCTCAATAAATTTAATGAGATACCGTCTCTCAGGAGACTGGCCTATTGTTGAAATTAAACAATTGATTCGAATGTTGTAAACCTTCGATAGATCATTTAAATCCTTTCTTTCTTATTTCACTTGGTATCATTATCGATAGTTAATGTTAGTTACATAATTAAAACAGTACATAAATGTTAAATGTTATGTTAGATACGATATTTAAATGTTAGTGACGATGTTAGATGTGGAATCGAGAGTTAATATACAACAACATAAATAATACGATAATACATATAAAACGAACGAAAAACAAAGAGAAATGGATTATTGATGCACCCTCAACCTACATGTGAATCGGGACCCCGTCTTGGGGTCGTTAACGATTTTTAATGCAAATTGATTAGAGGTACGATTGTTTTAAACAACCGATTTTCGCGGTTTTGAGTGTTGCGACAGGCTGTTTTCAACAGCGGATTTGAAGGGTCAATTCTTGAAGGATTTTCGATTGAAAAGGTGTTATGGAATCGTGGCACGCCTTAGTTTAAGTAAATGCTACTGGTTTGTGGCAATGATTGTCGTAGTTGGGAGAAAAACGTGAGAGAACAGGCGCTGTTCACAACCGCAACAAACACGAATAGAGAAGCTACTTAAAGCTTCTGTTTTCGTCTCTGTTTTAGCGTGATGTTAAGGATGGTTTACTATGCTTCTGGGTGTTCTTGAGGGGGGTTGTTAGTTGGTAGGCGATGGTAGGTTCTTAGGGAAAAGAAGGTGTTTGAATAGGGTTTAGAGTGTGTATGCAGTCGGGTATTTGGGGAAGGAAAAGATCACATTATTTTGTTGTTATTCTCGTGTATTGCTTCCTTATTTCTGATATCTAGCTTGGGTACTAAGTAAGGAAGGATATGGTTGTTGAAATGGGTCGTGATTTGGGGCAAAACAAACGGGTTTGGAGCATCCAAGAAGGGTGCGGGTTCGGGTGTTGCTGAACACGCAAAACAGGGCCTTATTTTGTGTCGTTTGGGCCGCTGCTCTTTGCTGCTGTTATGGGCACGAAATTGGTTGTGTGAAGGCCATGGTGAGGGGCTATTACTTGGGGACTCGAACATAGGGGTGTGTGCGTGAAATGGGTTGAGTTCGAGCGGGTTTTGGTGGCTGTTTTGGAGCACGAAAACGGGTTGATTTGAGGGTACGTTTTGGAGAGTTTTGGACGTGAATTTAGCTGGGTATTGGACTAGCTTGGGGGCTTGAACACGGGACTGAGTGGGAGGCTAGGTGAGTGAGGTAATGGGTTGAAAATCGAGTCCAATTCGCGTCGCAAATCGAGCTCTAAGTTGTGTATAAAACCATCTTAAAAATCGCTTTAAAAAACGAGTTAAAACTCCGTCTTAAACTTAGTTTAAAACGATACGTAAAACGATAATTGAAAAAATTCTATAATGATTTATCACATCGAGTTAAGAAATCGAGTTTAAAAATCGCTTTAAAATCGCATTTTCTTCTACTTTAAATTTAATTTAAAATGAAACATAAACGATAAATAAAAGAACTTCAAAAATCGATTTATCAACAATTAAACTTTTCAAGTTTAAAATGAGTTTTCGAAATACATTTATTACATAATAAATGTTATTTAAAGTTATCCATCGAATAAACTTTTTAAATTAACTTAAAATAAATAAATTCATTTAAAAACTCATTAAATCAAATATCGCATTTACATCATAAAACGGACTCCATTAATTGACGGTATCCATTTCGATTGCACATTTTGTCCTTTTATCATCGGGTATTTGTCGAGTTTTCTATAAATTCCAATATCGACAGATACGGGTATCTACAGAGCCCCCACTTTGACTAAGGCTTGGACATGGCGAAAGTCAAAGTATACCCCAGGTCCCTCTCGACCTGAGGATTCTGCGGGTCGTTTAGAGTCCATTAGACTTGCGTACATAAGCTCGCCAGCCATAAGCAGAGATCATACCTAAAACCTAGTTCTGGATGCCTTTGCTTTCATCATCGTCACTTCATCGTCGGTCATCGACCCTTTGTGTCATCATTTGCATTACTTTATCAATATTCATCGCTGGTCATCGACCCAATGTTTCACCATTTTCAATAAACGTGCATGTATGGTGGGTTGAACATTCTATACCAGAAGATGGCCTACGTATCCATTTCTGACGGAATCAAACCCAACTTCGTAGTTCATCAACTGCTAGGCAATTTAGCTTTCTGCTGCTCTTTGCCCAAATCAGATTTCCTCTGCGAACGGGAGTTTCTCTAGGGAGGTTTCCGTTCTTATCCATATATTGGTTTTCAATCGTTGCTCACTTGAGCTGCTCGTGGATGTCCTCCATTTCTCTTGTATTTTGATTTGATTAAGTCATAGACTCGCGGATGTCATCCATTTGTCTTGTATTTTGATTTGATTGACTCACGGATGTCCTATGTTTGTGTTCTGCCAGTTGATGGCGGTCTCTGAAGCTACCGACTTCAGAGCCCCCAGTTTCCAATGGGTATAAAGTCGTCGACTTTAGAGCCTCCAGTTGAAGCATATCCTGCTACATTTGAAACACAACAATGTACGATAATGATCACAGAAGCATATTTGGATCATTTGAAAGAATGGGTCATCGACCAGAAACTTGAGTTTGAACATGTTGAAAATTTTGAATGGTTGGGCCATTGGCACGAAATTTGAATTTAAAACGAATCATTTGAAGTGTTGAGTCATTGACCCGAAATTTTATCTCAACTTGGATCATCCATCGATCTAGAATTCGCAAAAAAAGTTATGAAAATTTGAAGTTCACAACGACATTTGGAATCTTGAAGTTCATTTTGAAATCGAATCTTGGTGAGTGTGCATGAAATGCAACTAAGACATTGTAATACCCCATTCCGTGAAGGACTTGTTGACCGACCCGTTAACCCAGAGACCTTAGGAAGTATAACGAAGTTACGAGGTTAGATAGCGAGACAAGCAAAGACCTCGGCCGAGCTACGCTGACTCGGCCGAGCTAGCCTTACTCGGCCGAGTATCCCTAACTCGGTCGAGTCACCTGCGGTCAGCGTGGTTCTATATATTTTGAGGGTTCATCGACAAACCCTCATTTCTTTTCATTTCGTCGACCTTCCCAACCCTAGATCTACATTTCCCCTTCTTCCTATCTAGTCTCATGAACCCTAACACCCTATATCCAAGATGGAGATTACAAGGGAGACCAAGTCGGGATTATGGGTAACGCTTCGTCTCAAGGTAAGTCATAAGTCTTGTTATTTGCTCAGTCATAATTAGATGATAGAAATAGTTAGTGAACATGTATGTCGAACGTTGTAGGGATCATCATGATGTGGCTATGATGTGCTAGGGCTCGCTTGCTATGTGCGTGATGCGGTTGCGATGCGAGATGACGAAAAGGTAGGGCTTCCCTACTCAGTTTCATAGGAAGATGATTTGTAATTCGATATGTTTAATGTAGTTGGTTAATCGCTATTATGTATGTGGATGACTTGTTGATGATACGGCTGACATGAGACGCTATATGGTTCCGGCTGAGTGACCCAACATCGGGAGATGGTTTCACGCCCCTTGATCGCTCCTTAAGACTCTCCCGTCGTAAGGAGGATGTGCACATTTAGGACTTGGGTTCTCGCTTATTCTGATAAGCGGCTGAGGTGACAAGGCTGCGGTCACTGGCTGAAGGAAATTGACTGTGTGGATACCGTTCGATGTGATATCGGATACGGCTGATTAACCAACGCTATTGATATAATCTTGTGTTACCTTGCTATGACTTGTATGCAGATGACTGACCCCGTTGTATTGTTTTCGAACCTGCCGTGATCCATTGGGGAATGGGGAGCAGTTGCCTGATAGGTTGTGCGGTTGCTGTCTTGGGAGGTCGGGGCGGTCAAGTGTCGACCATCATCACGTTGCTGCGTCGAGTAGAGTCTTATAGCTTAGACGAGTTGTATCTTTTCTTTATGTAATAGCTTGTTGTTGTATCATTAAAGAGTTGATGTAATAAAGTAACCATTATTGTTATTTGATCTTCACTTCCTCGGTTTACCGAGATGGTTACACCCTTGCCCAACGAGGAAGGTCCTTGCTAAGGCTCTTCGTTGGTTGGGGGTGTTACAAAGTGGTATCAGAGCAATGATTTTGGCACCTGTAACCAATGAATCCAATGAATATAGTGAGTCAAGTAAAATGAACCTGGTGTATGTATGTCGGGAGCCCCTAATGTTGATTTTGGATGGGTAGGCGCCCTCATCTCAGAATCCCGGCCCTTGCATGCTTAAGCCAGACACAACCTATGGGTAGAAGGGAGTATAAGTGATAAGTGAGTC
>JAGPOY010004877.1:2058-13563 GCA_018983105.1 Silene uniflora | reverse complement strand
ACTTGTTTTATTAAAGCGGCCCAAATGTGAGCCTTTGGCAATATTAAACATTCAAATTGTTTCTACAGGTGAGCCCTAACCTCCCAACGAAAGTAACTATACCCTTTAAGCCTCTCTTGAAAAAAATAGCTCAGGAATTGAATTTACATGAACCCGTATACAAGTTGTTGGATGCAGAATAAAAGCAGACATGTGTGGAGTTACAATGAAGAATAACCAATGCTCGACTAATATACACCGAAGAAAACGCTCGTAGTATTGAAGATTCACAGCAGATTGCATCACAAGCTCGCAGTACACGACATGATAAATCGGTTTGGGAATTTAGATATTAAAGTTAGTTTAGTGTATAATATGAAGAATTAGTGTATTAAATAACAAAAAAAAGGATCATTAGTTATAGATAAGTAACGGAGTAATGACGAAAGTTTGGCAAAGGGCATTCTGGGAAGGAAAAATGCAAACACAGGGGTACCATATGTAGAAACTTAAAATGAGGGGTACCATGTGTAATCTGCCAAAGTTCGAGGGTACCATGGGAAAAAACCGATTATATTTTTATCTTTGAAGATATGCGAAGAATTATTTGGGTTATTTGATAAGAATAATCCAAACTATTGCTCACCTTCTCAAATTAATCTCAACTATATTTTAACTTATATTAATCTGATCTTTGTAGTCATTTTACTTGTACTACCCCAGCCTTATTTTTAACTGGTTATAACAGGCGAAGAGGGACTCTTTGTGGGTCAAGTCTTCTTCCTTTAGCATCGTCTTCTCCCTTCTTTTTCCAGCCTTATTTTTCTCAGCTATCCATGAATGAGTGAGCATCATCTTCTAACATCAGAATTCAACACCACACCCAAAACCATTAATAAGAGCCAGATAATCAGCTATCATCATCATCCTTCCCTTTTATAGTAGCAACATCAATATCAGAAAACCCAGAACACAATTTACCAAACCCATTTATTTGAATATATCTACTAAAAATGTTGGAGAACGTGAATAGGGATATGTGCTTCAAATAACATGTGTTTTTACAGTTTCAAATAATATTTTGTCTATTACATCTGTGATCAAACGGTTTGGTTTCGCTTCTTGGATGCGTTCCAGTTCTTATAGTACAGTTTAATGAGATGTGTGCGTTATTTTGTTCTAGCTTAGTGCTGCACAATAAATGTAACCTCAAAAAATGCCAAAATTCTGAGTTTACTATTGAAGATCTGGGTTTATTATAGGTGAACCCAGATCGTGATCTTTGAAATCGGGTTTATTATTGAAAATCTGGGCTCGCCCTCTTCTTCAATGACAATCCCTCACCCCAAATGTATCACATTCACCTACAAAAATTACAGCAACAACAACATAAAATCCTAATTTTTTTCAACAACAAGAATTACAACAACATTTTGGGTGACGGTTGGATGTAATTTTTGAGAGGATATAATGAAAGATTCAAATTTTGATTAGAATTTCGAGAGTGAAATTTTCTAGCGTAGGGAGATGAGTGAGCTTTCTAGTGAGGAAGGAGTGTTGGTGGTGGACGAAGACAGATTGCGGAGAGGAACCAGGGAGATGAGTGTGACGGTGGTTTTAGGTTTAGTGGTTGGTGATGGAGAGTTAAAGTGGCCTGGGTGGGTGAAGCCGTGAAGGTATAGTTTAATGTTTTAAGATTTTTTTTTTTTTTTTTTTTAAATAAGTGTGTGACCTGATGAAAGGGTGGCTGGTTAACCGGTGCGATGAGAGAAAAATGAGAGAGCGTAATTCAGATTATTGTGGGGTAAAGTAATGTTTGGATTAATTTGGAAAGGTGTGGTATAGTTTGGATTATTTTTGTCAAATAACCCTATATTAAAATTTAGAAAATGGATAAAGAAAGTAATTAACATATGATAAATAAACCGTGAGGGACATCCGTTAATTAATGAAACAAATAGAAAATAATGGACATGTTTTAATAGTGTGTATATATGTGATTAAATATCTAATGATTTGGTTAGTTTGAATTAAGATTGTCATCTACAGCCAGGTTTTATAAAGGACGTTGCTAGCTCGATCAATGCAACGACAGGGAATCTTTGTTAGACAAATTTTGTTTTTGCGTCTCCTTGTAGGATTCTAGCAAATGTAGCAATTACACAATATACAATTATTGTAAGCAATCTAAACTACTACTCAAGTTATAACCACTATTCTGTTGCATGCTTCTTCTTCTATTCCAAATATTTTCTCCGATCCGATCAGACAGGGCCGTCAAATGAATTTACGAGGCCCTGTTCTTAAATGTCAAATTGAGGCCCCGTATTATAAAAAGGGTCTTCGGAATAAAATAGGGAGTCACGACTCATGAAGTAGTGGAGTTGCGGGACTAGTCGGGGGCGCTCATTCCTTAGTTAATTTTTTTTACTTTTTCGAGTTTGACTCCTCATAATTTGTTTAACCTCCTTAAAGGCTTAAATGCAAATCTTAGTATAGGGCTATAGGCCCACTATACTTCAAATAAACAAATAGAACAAAAATGCATCTGCTGAGAATTGAACCTCGGTTGTCGTTATGGAAAGTAGAGACACTACCAGCTGTGCCACAAGCTTTCCTGGTATTTATTGTCACTAAAGTACTAAAAAGAGGCACTTTAATCTTTTGGGCCCCTGTTCCAAAAACAGGTTCAACAGGCCATTATACGGCCCTGCGATCAGAAGTAATCTATTTCCATTTTGAGATGTATTAGTTAATAGTTATCAATTTCCATTTTTAATTTTAATAGCCATTTGTAGATCATCTCAGTTAACCAATATTTTTAGCTAACTGAAATTCACTAACAGTAATAGCCTCTGAAATCCCGTCAATTATTTTCTCCTTTCCTTTAAAAATGTTATTTTAAGTGTAACTTGACACTTCACTTAAATAGAAAAACAATTTAATTTAGCAAAAAAACTGCCCTCTTACATCCACTTGAAACAATTTAATTTACTTATCGATCAAAGTTATATAAAAATTGTTATTTTACTTTATCATAGCTTAAATAAAAATAAAACTTAGCAAATGATCGGAATAAAAGAAATATACCTTATCACACTCTTATTTTTCCGAAATCTCTTTTGATTATGGAAATGAAATCCTAAATTTAATTTTTTTTATTTTATTTAATAAAAATGGAAATTTGTTAGACTATATATCAAAAAGTGAGAAAAGATTTCTAAAAAGAAGAGAAAATAATTAAAATCATCTAGTCTTGCTTAAGATGACATTATACGTCTTAAGTTTAAGAGGGTCAAAAATCACCCTACATACTAGATGTGGCAAATGGATCATTCGGGTCGGGTCATTTCGGGTTTATCATACATTTCGGATGGGGTCGGATCGGTTCGGGTCATTTTGGTTTTCGGGTCACTTTAACTCATTTTGGATCGGGTCAACATTTGGTCAATCAAGTTTCGGGTCGGGTCTGGGATGGATCGGGTCAATTTAGGTTTCGGGTCATTTGGGTTGGGTCAGCTTTGTCAGGTTTAGATATAATCGTCATTTAACCCGTCTTAATTTTAAAATGGGGGTTGTTATCAATAAAGATAGAGGACACAAAGAGACAAAACCAACTCCCAAAAACAAATCCTAAAAAGTCTCTTGAATTGGAGAGCCATTAGTGGTCCATTGCCAGCTTGGTTAAAGTTTCGTGTCTTTCAATGATAAAATTAATTGAGTGAATTGTCTTTCTCTTTCGCTTGCCTTTTTCACGCCCTTCATGAATACTGCTAAGGAAACTATTTGAACAATTTCACTAGTTCAAAATATTGGAGGATGATAGATTGATAGCTCTTCGCATAGGGATTGAAATATTGAATCTAGTAGTCTATGTATAATTGGAAAATGAGATAACCTAAATTGATCATTGAGTTTTATTATTAAGATAGATTTATGAATTTTAGATATTTCTCTCTTTGTTGTGGAATGTTATGTTAACTTCGTGCGAGACTGCGAGCTATGACTTAGAATCTGTTTTCTCTCTTTGTTTTGCCTTTAACAGATTCAAAGTCGGAACAACAATGATAACCGCTAATCTAGTTCATTTACTCTTAAGTGACACTGGAACTTCATATGTGTGTTATTATAGGCTTCAATCCGTTTTCTATTTCGTTATTGTTTTGCCTCTATTATATTCAAATCAGAGTAAGAACAATAACTACTAATCCTAGTTTATTTAAAGTCTTAGGTGATACTAAAACTTCATGTATGTCATATGGTTCAATCTTTGCCTCTATCATATTCAAATAAAAGTAACACAAAAAACTGCTAATCTAGGCCATACCTTATATATTGATCAATATAAATTCGACTTAAGAAATTGAACTAGAAATGTACTATCAAAGTTATATTAAAGAGTACTAAATTAAATTTGAAATGTCGGAATAATGATGCTTAAGGTGACGGCTAATTGTTTTTTGTTCGAGGATCATGTTTTTGTGATTGCTTTCTTCGGTTATTGTTTTACGATTAGTTTGTTATAAATTTTCAACTTATCATCGAATTAGATACTCCTTTGTCATCAATTTATTGGGTATTATACATTTTATTTACTTTAGCTTTAAACCAACTATTTTGATTTTAAATATAAAATAGAAGGTTTATAGAATAAACAAACTAATTCTCTATAAGTAGTTTATACATAGAATAAGTTAATAGCCTTGTTTGGTAAGCAATATATCAAGTGAGATTATCCCCGGTAAAAGAGTCGTTTGGTTCAGTTTCGGATCGGGTTAAATCAGTTCAATTTCAATTAGGCTAACCTTGGTTTCGTGTTTAGTTTGATTTTGACTGGGTTTGTTTCAGTTAGCCACTTTAACCGGTTTATCTATTTCAAGTCGAGAGCGGTTCGAGTCGGGTCAATATCAGTTCAGTTAAGTTGTCAAAAAATTCTTGAGTTAAAGGACAAAAAAAAAACAGTTTAAATGTACGTTATACTTTTCAATTTTAATATAATACGGAGTACTTCATATACATTAATAAATAAAGAATTAACTGGAAAAAGCACCTAAAATATGAGTGTTTTTAATGAGAATATAAACATTTTTAATTTTGATCTATTGGTTAAGTTCTTACTGTTTCACATATATTTGCGTTCGTGTATCATTCGGTTATTATTTTATTCGGTTAAATTTCAGTTCGATTCGGATTGAATCGAGTTTCGAGTACTACTAAGGATACTCATCATATCTGGTGTTCGGTCGGTTATAGACTCAAATATTTCCGATCGGTTTTTGAGGTTCGGTTTATTTTCTTAGGTGTAGATGAGATTAATAGATTCTGGTTTAAATAGTAGGTTGACTGATTAACCTACTAATTTCATGTGTTTGGTATACGACATTTTGTAACAGATGTGTCAAAATCTACTTTTTTTAAATATGCTACTAATAACATAGTATATGGTGATCTACTAATTTCAACGCCCTTACTTAATTCTGTTGATTTAATTTGATAGTCAAACCTGCTAGTATAATCTGCTAACCGTATTTTGTTAACGTTTTCCGCTATAATAAATATGCTTCTACCATTTGACAAATACGGATGTTATCTTATTTATAAACGAAGGCATATAATATTAGCACCCAAATTCTCATTTAAGACAGATACTATCAAATATTAGTATTACATAAGTCTCTTATATGCATAAAACATCTTATTCAAATATTTGTCCTAATTTGTCTGGAAAGATGCTTGGGTGGGTGAAATTGTCAACCGATTGAAGTTCAAGCCTCCTCAAAAGCAATTTTGTAGAGTGTTTATGGTCTGAGAGTCTGGGACTATGCTTTATAGACTTTGTACTTGTCACTCTCGGATGATACGTACATCCAAAGTTTACCTAGTACATAACAAAAGCAGTGGTTGCTAGTCCCCTAATTGTAGGGGAAAAAATTCTCATTCCTTCAATTATTTGTGTCTTAAAAAGGTTGAACTTATAACATTGTTTATTTGACATACATACCAAATTACTAATCCTCATCCAGCCAAGGTTGTACAATGCAATTCATGGATTATACAACCAGATGTACCAGATGTACGGTATAGAATCCGAGCTTTATGTTAAAGAACATGAGCTTTATTAGAAAGTATAAACTTTGAATTAGCTCAGAAAAAAATACATATAAGTTCGGATTCTTATACCTTGGTTGTACAATGCTCTATATACAACTGGATGTATAATCCTATTTGCCATGGATTATACAACCAGATGTACCAGATGTACGGTATAGAATCCGAGCTTTGTAATAAAGAATCTGAGCTTTATGTTAAAGAACATGGGCTTTATTAGAAAGTATATAAACTCATCCATTTACGCATGCAAATTAAAATCACATGCATTAATATTTTTTTTGAAAGGCACAAGCATTAAATATATTCATAGCAAACACACCTTCCTCCTATATATGAATAGTTCCTATACCTCCACCTCTATTACCTTCTTCTTCCTCAACTTTTCTTTGTATTTAAAGACCAACTAACTAACAATACCCACTTCACACTCCTTCCTTAACTCATTCTTACACCCTCTTCTCTTATTCTTTCTCTCTGTTTTTCTGGTAGATAAGAATAAATATTATCAGAAAAATAAGGCAGGTGATATTTAGACAACCCATTTTTGACTACCGTTCTTCAATTCAATGCACTTGTTCCCTTAAATCCTTACATATCTTAAATAATTTCATACTTTTTTTAAGAAAAAAGAGGAAAAGAATGAAGTATATTAGATCAGGAAGCTTCAAAAGGTTGTTTTCTTTTGGTAGAAGAAGTACAAGTAGCTTGGAAGATTCATGTTTTAATGAAGAAGATGAAGATAAACCTAATTATTCTCAAATTTATTCATTACATTCACAACCTTCTCTAAAACCCATTTGGAGATGTTATTCTTTTGAAGAAATTTTTGTTGCTACTAATGGCTTTTCCCCAGGTTCATTTCTAGCTCCTACTTATTGTTCTTTTGTAAAATTTTATGTTCGAGTTAATCCAGTATGTCTTCAATAAGACCGTCTTATAACAATATATCATTTATAAACTTGACCCGAAAGCTTTAACTAATTGGTGTTATCTTAAATGAGACCTTCCAAAAATGAGACACCATTAGGCAGGTCAGAGGGTTAGTAGGGACGGTCGCCTAGAAAAATGACAAATTTTCTTTAATATGCAAATATCTTTAGAGTACTTACATTAACTTCCTAAAAAAATACACCAAAATTAAATCACAAATTTCTCAGTTAAAAATTAAGACATATCCGTCTTATGCTTAGTATGGGTTAATTAGTACTAATTGCACTAAAAGGTATTAATAATGCTTAGAGATAGATTAATATTGAATTTTTACAAATATTTGTGTTTAATTTAACATTATGATTGTCAATTTTGTTTGGTGGACAGAAAATTTGGTGGGAAAAGGAGGGTATGCAGAAGTGTACAAGGGAAAGTTAAAGGATGGTAAAATGGTAGCAGTAAAAAAGTTAAACAAGTCAAGCAATGAAGAGAAAAGAGAAAGAGAATTCTTAAGTGAGATTGGAACAATTGGACATGTTTACCATCCAAATGTCTCTTCTCTTTTAGGTTGTTGTATCGATAATGGCCTTTACCTTATTTTCCCTTTCTCTCCTTGGGGCTCTGTTGCTTCTCTTCTTCATGGTATGTTTTCCAACTATTTAGGATATGTTTTCTTTTTGTATTTTTGTATTACATTAGACACAAATTCTCATTTGTGAGACGTCTCACAACCAGTTAAAATTATAAAGATTTTGATTTTAATTATTATGATATGGCAAATTCAAAAAGGAGTACTCATTCAAAAAGTATGCGAAATGGTTTCGTATTCGTGTGTCAAATTAGCTATTTTACGGAAAATAGTCGTTATTTGGCGGTGAACTAATAGCAATGTTTAAAAGAGTGTCAGAAATGTGAAAATTTTCTTTTATACAAAAGGGGTTTATAAGCAGTTAAATTGTCGATAATATCTTTTGTTAAATCATGCAAACGAGCTTGAGCTATATCCAAAGCAGTTAAATTGTCGATAATATTTCTTTTGTAATGTATTTGAATTTTGGTCATATGTAGATGCAAGTATTCCTCCAATGGAGTGGAAAGTGAGGTACAAAATTGCAATTGGAACAGCCCAGGGGTTGCAGTACTTGCACAAGGGATGTCAAAGAAGGATAATTCATAGAGATGTTAAAGCATCTAATATATTGCTAACTCAAGATTTTGAGCCCCAGGTAAATCTCATTAATCGTATATTTATAGTTGGTCTCACCTAAAAAGAACTTTGAGAAGAATCTAAATCAACTCATTTATTAGCATCGTTATCATTTAGTTATCAACGAAGATGGACTCGTCTCACAAAAATAATTCATGCTACGGTTTTTTGTAGATATTTTGTTATGTGACATTTGGTACTTTGAATTTTATAGATTTCGGATTTCGGGTTAGCAAAATGGCTTCCAACACAGTGGACTCATCATTCAATAGCGCCAATAGAAGGGACAGTTGGGTACGAACTTCTTCCTCAGAATATTCATTTGGTTCAATCTAGTCCATATAACCTACGTACAACGTACACCCGTGAACAATTATTTGGTCCTTCACTCCTTCCTACACATACACCTGTTTCAATTGATATACACACAAATATCATACATATGATATAATTGTGCAGGGTTGAATGTCCTACATACATTACTCTGCTTTTTAACTAAGAAGAAGTATCTCACTTTTCGAAGACACTGCTTAACATATTTCCTCCGTTTCATTCATTTATTCAGCTTTTTTATCTTTTTTATAAGAGATATTTTAATTTAAGATAAACAAATTACTGGGATGGAAGGAGTAATTTACTCTGTAACATATGCTTGTAATACGGAGTATTAGATTAATAACTACAAAAGTTAACGTGAGTATATTTCTATAGTATAACCCCGTTTATTTTAAGAGATTATCATTAAATAATGGTATGCTCTCCAATACTTGACTTTGGTCACATGTCATGTATACATGCATGATACAACAGGATACTTCGACACTTCATTTCGCACCAACAATTGAAAATTTCATGGAGAACAACCAGGTCCGAATCATGTCGGACACAACACCTCGGCGAGTAACATAGAAATAATGAAATTTTATAAAATGAGAAATACTTATATGAAAAATATATGGATGTGATATTACATTTGATCGAAAAGTTTTTAACAATTTTGGTGTGACTAATACGCAGATACTTGGCACCAGAATATTTTTCTCATGGGATAGTTGATGAAAAAACAGATGTCTATGCATTTGGTGTCCTTTTGTTAGAGCTCATTTCTGGCAGGAGACCTGTGGATTCCTCTTATCAAAGTTTACGCACTTGGGTACCATAAATAATTTTTCTCAACTTGTTTAGTTTTATTTGGAGTACTTTTAGTCGGGTTTTCTTACCTCGGCGAGGGCGAACCAGTAATAACATAATGTAAATTTGAAAAAATATCGGAAATTTGAACTGAACTTTCGAAATTTTCCTTGATCAGCGTGGGCGAAAGACATTGGCAAGGAGATTTAATCACGTTTATTATTGTACATTGAGGTCTATGGGTAGTTGTTTGAGGTTTCTTGGGGGTTTTAGCTTAGTAGATTGACTTATTAATAATATTTTGTTGGCTAGCAATGATTTAATGTTAAATAATAGAGAGGGATAGTATTTCATAAACGATAAACGATTTGTATTATTGAAGTTGTCATTCTAGAGTAATACGATACATTATTATATAGTAAAACCGAGACCCAACTTAAGGAAACTAGATATCCTAATATTATTATTATCCCATATTAACTAATATAGTATTCTTATGAGATATGTCGATATCTCGACAATATCTCAACATTTAACTAATCGATTCAAGTTGAATAACTGTGACAGGCAAAACCATTTCTCAAGAGAGGGGAGATTGAAAAATTGATTGACCCAAGGCTTGGGTCGACCTATGATGACTTAGAAATTAGACTATTGGCCTTTATTGGATCGATTTGCATTCGATCTTCAACGGCCTGGAGACCTACCATGAGTGAGGTAACATCATACTCTCTTTAAAAATAAATGTTTTTTCAATTTTTTTTTCCCTCGATAGTTAATCTAACGTTATTTCTTGAATACGTTGGTCTATTTGTTTTAACTAGATGAATAATAAATACTCTGTATGAATCAATGCTTAACACGTATATTTAGTATGGTCGGTCAATAATACTCAAATGGCACACTCGTAATGCCTTTAACAATTTTTTCTAAGAAAATCCAAATAAATAATTCAAACACAACAAAACTATTTAGTGCCAATTCAAATAATTTCCAAAAGAAAAAAAATACATATAATAACAAGATGATAAGTTCCAAAAATACTAGATGACTAACTAACAACCTCTCTTTTGTGAAAAGACTCCTCTAAAATAAAGGTTATGGACATTAAACATGCTACGTGTAATTGAACCAACTAAATTATTATAAGTAATTTTGGTAACTAATGAAGTATATAGTACAAGTGAAGCTTGATTGTTTGGATTTTATAAGAGTTGTTGTACAAGTAAAATCCAAGAGGGCACGTAGGCCGTAGCTAATGTCGCCCTTTCTAAATCCTAACCTCTAAAATTTGAGCACGATCAATGTCCTAAACTACATGGCACTCACCCTCGCTGATGGTCGGAAATTTGAGAATTTTTAGTTAAAATTTTTCGATTTTTGTTGACTTTACCTTCAACCATTATTCATGTCCTTTCACTAAAATTTTTCGTTCCCACTGAAATCAGCTCCTGCCTCCACCGCTGATTATTACTATTAGTAGTAATAACTAATAAGGTGTATAACACATAATATAGTTGTTGCATTACTTGAGTGGTTGTGTAGTTATTTTGATTACAACACAAGTTATAACAAAATGTGAAAAAAATGGAAGCATTTATTTCAATTTGCTAAGGACAGAAACAGAAATAACAATAACTGATTAAGGTGCTGTTCGGCCAAGTTATGCGAAAGTGTTTTTACTTTTTAGCAGGAGTTTTTTCATAAACTATTTTTTGGAAAAATTGTGGTTGTTTGGCCTAATTTTTATAAAAGTAGTTTCTTAACAAATAAATGTGTTCGACCTATTTCTTATTTTCCAGCTTTTTAGTTTTTTCATTTTTTTTTCTTTTTAACTAACATTATTAATAATGTTGTCTTTTAAAAACGAATACCTATGTTAAAAATTCACAATTTTGGTAAAGTTTCATAATTACTCTCCATCTTAAGAACTTCAAGCAAATATACAATTCATGACATATCTAACATCATACAAAGTAGTCGTAACAAAATAAATTATTAAGACTACACATCCTCGTCAAATCAAAATTGTGTCAACAAATAGATAGAAATAGTAAAGGTTTCTATTATAAATTTTAAGACCGCCTCATGTTCATAAGAGACGTACCAGATCGATAGAATTGAAAGGAGACAAAAACTTGAGTTCA
>JAGPOY010004876.1:0-11506 GCA_018983105.1 Silene uniflora | reverse complement strand
GGTGAAAGCTTTGGAAGAAATTACACCAAGTATGAAGGTTTTAGCCTTCCAATGTCATAATACAACCCAATAAATGTGGAAAGATTAACATAAAACTTGAGAGAATTTGTCTAAATATTACAAGCTTAAACCTTAATACAAGATGTTTCTAGCAAAATGAGATGATGTCCAAGGTCTTCAAAATGTTGGGTATTTATAGGGTCTCACGAAACCCTAGGAGAATACCCACTTAAGAGGCCCAAAAAGAAAATAAGGTAAATCGCGAAACAGAGTCGGCGCAGGCTGCGCCAACTTTTTGCCTTGCCTGCGCAGTCGGGCGCAGCTGCGCAGTTCCTCAGCGCAGCCTGCGCTTAGGCTCGCATTTTGTCACTTCAATTCTTTTTGCTCCAATTTCTCTTTTTCCATCTTTTCTTTACTTAGCATTCATTCATTTTTCTTCTTTGCTCTTCATTTTTGTCTTGCATAAGATCTTTTCTTCATCTCTACTTGTCATCATCAAATGCTTGAACGACCAATGAGATGCAATTTCCAAAAACAAGTTTAATTTGCCCAACTTACAACCAAATTGAGTTTACCGGAATATATGACAATAAGCACTCAAAACCGGTCTATTAACGCACTACACATCCTAATTTGACACACTAGACTCGACATTATACGACTCTATCAGGTAATAACTCAAAACAATGTCCGATTAACTTATTACATTGAGCTTGATTGAACTTATGTTCACACTTGATTATTGACACATGAATTTGAAACTGAAGATTCTTCAATTTTCAATCTTCAATAAATGACAAATATTCCAAATGAGCCGAAATGCTAGATTTAGCAATAATTGTCAATTCAAAAGTTCAAATGAAGTTAACAAACAATGCGTCTTGCTTGTGACGGCCTGACGGACACTATCCATCACAAGCTGAAGACGGATAATGCTCCTCTCACAATAAAACAAGTGGGAGGGTAAGTAGGGTGAAAATAGAACATCCTAAAGATAGATATTACCACTTACATGTTGTGAGAGGGGTATTATCTGTCTTCAGCTTGTGACGAATAGTGCCCATCTTCAATGCGAATTTGTGCTTAACAAATAACACATGATCACACCCCCACCAAATTACGTAACGACATAAAATGCTACAAATAATACTATCAAATTCATTTGTTTTCAAAGATTAGGTAATTTAACTGCCCTATAAGACAAAACTTGGCCTATCATGTAGAGTTTACAAAGACCCATTTACTTGATTAGCTGATTACATCAAGGTTCAAAACTTCAAATGACTTGAGACTATATTCGTCTTAGCTCTAATATTTTCGATTTTTTCTATCGTGTGTCCACTAAATATACCTATACATTAATGATTCAAAATGGTATATAGCAGAAAAATAAAACGTGTTCATTTAAACTTAATTTTGTCGAGCTTTCTAAACTAAACTTATAGTAAATCTTAAATTTTCTGAACTAAATTTTTTTGAACTGAACTTATATAATCTGGATTTTCTGAATTGAACTCAAAAAAAATGATTTTAAGTTCAAAGACCAAGTCCATCTCCATCTTTAGATTACACATTAGAGAAGACCTTAATGGCTTAATATTTCAAGATTTTTTTTTTAATGACCTTGTAAAGGGGCCCACTCCTAGCATTTTCCGGGTATAGGATCATTACATGCAGAATAATTGTAGTCACGTAAAATAATTAGAACATTGAAAATTTTAAAATAATAAAATTTCCGTGATTTAAGAGGTGTGGAAGCGTGGATGAGATGAAATCATAGTCACGGATTTTTGGACTTGCTTCTTATAAATTGAGGTTCTATAATACGACGGTTGAATACAAAATTAAAATGTATGTTGCCTCACCAATCACCACCAACATCTCATTATGAAGTAGGAGTATTTGCTTATCAATCATATGTATAAAAGCTAAAAGTTAATTGTAGTGAAACTCATAATTAATTATTAGATCGACCCATGAAAACTTAGCTTAGATCTGTTGGCTAGAGGTTATTCAATCTTAAATAGATGTATCGAGTCTGAGCCTGAAAATGTTACATTGTTAAAACTCATGAGGAGGATTTTTGAATTTGGACAACTCGAATAGTCGAATGGTATACACTATACAAGCATTCACCAAAATAGAATTGACGTTCTTTAATACAGCCATACGAAGTATATGTGTATTGATAAACCTAACACATACTGCTCAAATGCTCAATTCCAAATATTTGTTTCTATTTTTTGTGAGTAGTATTTTAAATGATTGAGATAGAAGAAGTTCACAAATTGGCGATCAAGTTCGAGTCTCTAACACCTTAATGAATTGACAAGCTTAGCTTCAAGCAAAGTCATCGGATGTCTACATTGGATATATGGAAATTGGAAAGTATTCAAATTACAAACAGAGAAAACAGAGACGTCCGAGGTTAGATTTATTGTCACAGTTTTATTGACTTCAATAAATGAAGCCTATAATAAAACATAGCGAGTAAAACTACAAAAAAAAAAAGTCATCCTCATGAAATCAAGATACATCTCGAACGTATGTTTCTCAGTCTCCGGATCCCCACCACTTTACCATTTTCCTCACTTCACCCCTTTCTAATATCTCATCAAATTAAAATTCGCCAATTAGTGGTGTATCCAGAATTGTTAGAACGTACGATTATTTCAAATACTCTATACTAATTATAAAACACTTTCAAATGAGTTAGTTTATTAGTCAACGATGTTGACAAAACTCATTTGGTGTAAAAGAAGTTATAAGAGCGATTTTAAAGTTGACGGGCTTCGAATTCAGGTCATATTGTACCAATTCTTATGACTTTATCAACTAAGCTAGTAAGACATTTGCACAAAATTCTTTATCTATAGCTATAATATGTTGAAATATGATGACTACCAAACATGACTAAAATATGTAAAATATGAGTTTAGTACACTTTAATTTCTCCTAAAATTGTCTCATACAAGTTTTTAAGGTGTTTTCAACGACACGTCTTATAAAATCCGATCTTTAAGACCTAAAAGAAAACATAACGGAAAAATCGTTATGCTGATTCGCAGTATATCTCTCTCTCAAAATGTCACTGTGTTAGTTTTAGTAAAATATATACGTAAATGGGTGTTGACAAAATCCGTAATTTTTTATTTTTTTTGGTGTAAAGAGAGTTGTAAGGGCGAACCGAGATCATGAATATACGAATTTACCAATTAAGCTAGTTAGACATTTGCACAAAATCCTTTATCTATAATATGCTGAAATATGATGAATACCAAACATGACTAAAATATGTCAAATATGAGTTTAGTACACTTCAATTTCTCCTAAAACAATCTTGAAGATCGTGTCTCATACAAGTTTTTAAGGTGTTTTCAACGACACATGTTATAAAATCCGATCTTTAAGACCTAAAAGAAAACACAACGGAAAAATCGTTATACTGATTCGCAGTATATCTCTCTCTCAAAATGTCACCGTGTTAGTTTTAGTAAAATATATACGTAAATGGGTGTTGACAAAATCCGTTATTTTTTCTTTTTTAGGTGTAAAGAGAGTTGTAAGGGCGAACCGAGATCATGAATATATGAATTTACCAATTAAGCTAGTTAGACATTTGCACAAAATCTCTAAAATTTAATATGCTGAAATATGATGAGTACCAAACATGACTAAAATATGTCAAATATGAGTTAAGTACACTTCAATTTATCCTAAAACAATTTTGAAGATCGTGTCTCATACAAGTTTTTAAGGTGTTTTCAACGACACGTGTTATAAAATCCGATCTTTAAGATTTAAAAGGAAGCACATCGGACAAATCGTTATGATGATTCGCAATATATCTCTCTCTCAAAATGTCACTGTGTTAGTTTTAGTAAAATATATATGTAAATGGGTGTTGACAAAATCCATTTTTTTTTTTTTTTTTTTGGTGTAAAGAGAGTTGTAAGGGCGAACCGAGATCATGAATATATGAATTTACCAATTAAGCTAGTTAGACATTTGCACAAAATCCTTTATCTATAATATGTTGAAATATGATGAGTACGGAGTACCAAACATGACTAAAATATGTCAAATATGAGTTTAGTACACTTCAATTTCTCCTAAAACAATCTTGAAGATCGTGTCTCATACAAGTTTTGAAGGTGTTTTCAACGACACGTGTTATAAAATCTGATCTTTAAGATTTAAAAGGTAGCACATCGGAAAAATCGCTATAGTGATTCAAAATATATCTTTCTCTTAAAATGTCACTGTGTTAGTTTTAGTAAAATATATACGTAAATGGGTGTTGACAAAATCCGTTATTTTTTTTTTTTTGGTCTAAAGAGAGTTGTAAGGGCGAACCGAGATCATTTATATATGAATTTACCAATTAAGCTAGTTAGACATTTGCACAAAATCCTTTATCTATAATATGTTGAAATATGATGAGTACCAAACATGACAAAATATGTCAAATATGAGTTTAGTGCACTTCAATTTTTCCTAAAACAATCTTGAAGATCATTTCTTGACACATGTTATAAAATCCGATATTTAAGATCTAAAAGGAAACACACCGGATAACTCGTTAATGCTGATTCACAGCATATTTCTCTCTCAAAATGTCATTGTGTTAGTTTTAGTAAAATATATACGTAAATCGATTTTTCTAAAATGAGCTCTAATGAGTAAAGGCACATGTTTAGAAGACTTAAATAGAAAGTTTGACAATAATTATCTTAAAAATTGATATAATAAAGTACGTGTTCAAATTTCAATGCCATATTTATCATCAAATTTCTATCCCCCTTATACTAAAAGATTAAGAAGTCTCTAAAATCTTCCCGCCAAAGTGCAAAGCTCTATGATTGGTCCTCACAATGTTATGTTAGTCGTTCTACCATAAATAGCAACTTTCAATATGTAAACATATATAACCATATTAATAAAATTTATTTTCTAAAATAAAGTTGACAAAATAATTCAAGTAAAATTCATTAATTTGTTCGTATCAACCGTGTTATGTTTCTATTTTTAATTCTTCTAATACGATATATTATCAATATGTCCCCGCAACAACCTGAAAATGAGTTGAAACTAATACTTTGTATTTTGATGCAAACATCTCTAACAATGACATCTACGGAGTACAAAATAACGTGTTGTAGCACGGGAGCTATACTAGTTCTATTTAAACATTCTTAATACATGCGTTTAAGACACGTTTTAGAAAAACTGTATTGGAGTGGATCTCCCGAGAAACGGTCTCATACTATGAGGCTAATACACCAATTTACCAACTCAAACTTATCTTTGTCTAACTTTCCTATTAATCTCTTTCTATCAATAAACAAAAATAAGACAAACAAGACTTTCCTTATCCATCTTCCTCATCTTCCATATTTATCAATCATCATGTTCTTATGTCTTCATTTTTCAATTTTTCATCATCATCAACAACCAAAATTTAATCAAAATAAATAAAAAATAAATTAGTGGGGCCATTAAAAAAATTAATAAAAAATTGGATTCCAAGTCTTTAAGCACAAAAATAGTGTCAACACTCAACAACAACATCAACTTAATTAACGTGGCTTACGATTTCAAGCACCCCATTTCCTTCCTTCCATTTGCAAGTTAGTTTTTTCTCCACTATCTTTCTCTCTTTTATATTTGTCTTCACTATTTTTCTTTTACAACTTTAATTTTTCGCAAATTCTCCTATAAGACAGGTTTTACAATAATTTTATCGTGAGATATCCAGGTAAAGAGGTATTTACTTTCTTTATTTCATCCTATTAATTTTTAGTATAGCACATGTACATAACATGATGTTGACGGGGTTTTAATTCAGGTCATGGATATATCTCTCGTGACTTTATCCGTTAAGCTAGCTAATATCGACTATGGAGTAGTACGAATATATGTAGTAATGGACTGAGGCGTTATTGATTTTTAATAGGTAATTCATGAAAAATTTGATCTTTTTGTATGAAGTGTATGTACAATTGTGTGTTTTTAATGAAAATTTTATATGTAATTGGATGTGAATTATGTATATCTGCAGCTGTAGTTGATGAATTATGCAAATTGATAACTTTTTTATGTATTAATTAATGATTTATATTTTGTGGGATGAATTATGTGTTTCTCTTTGTTGTTTTGTGCAAATTTTCACATGTACATGATTTTTTTTACTAATAATTAACTAATTAAGATTGAAAAAATATTGAATTTTATTGCTTTTTACTTGCAGAAAGTTGCTGTCTCTCTGACAGTCTTCTTCAGACAAAGATTTTTGCAAGTATGAGATTCATGCAACATGCATAATGTTTTTTTTTTTTTCTTTTTCTTTTTACCATCTACTTCGTATTAGATTATATCGTATTCCCTAATTATGTTATGTCGATATCTCGATATATCTCAAATTCTCAACATGAATGGTTCTGCATTTTCAAATTCTATCTTTTTTCCATGGTTCACTGTTTTTTTTATTGTTTTTATGCAATGATTGTCCTTGATTTCAAATAAGATTAAACAATTTGATCTTTTTGTTGATCATACTTTTTTTCAGGCCTAATAATTGCAGATTTTCTGGATTTATTTTGTTAAAAATGAAACAAAGTAATCTATATACTTTGAGGCCTAATCAATTGTTTATACTTGATTGCATTATTTCTATGAAATTTGTCGTCTTTTATTAATCCTGTACACCCCCCTTTCCAATCATTTGTTTACATTTTATATTCTCCGCGTGGAGTATTTTAATCAAATGTAAACAAATGACCGGGACGGCGGGATTATATATATATATATATATATGTATGCGTGGCCCCATTATGATATAGGGCCAATTTTTCATGCTTTGCTCCAGGGATAAGCTAAGTGAGCATCTATCTCTACATGCTGATATAGTGATATTGATATCTTATTTTTCAGTATTATTATTGTTATGTTATGTTATGCTTCTGTCATTTTGTTAAAGATTCCTGGAAAATATTGATTAATACTTCTATTAGCTCTTGTTGTCTCTTGCCTTTGTCTGTGGTCACCTAGTAAGGATTCCGAAACGTGTACTCAAATTGGTTGTCCGCATAAATCTTTACTGATCCGAATTTCTCCGTTGTTTTACACTTGTACTGTTGTTTCATTTTTCGATCTGGTTGTGTATTATAATTGGCAAACCACAAACAGGTCATTCGTGTCAGCTATTAGACAGGTCAATTCAGGTCGGATAATTTCGGATATGTTAGTTTGGGTCGGATAAGGCTGGGTAATTTAGGTGCTATGGTCATGTTTATTTAGGATTTATTTCATTGAGTCAATGTGGGTCAATTCTGGTCATTTCAGATCCGGAGAAGCAAAAGGGATAACTCTGGTTATTTTGTTAGGGTCTAACGCAGTAACACTGGTCGGGTCAGTTTTGCCTGGTGTGCGCTTCTGATGCACCAAATTTGTATTGCTTTCCAGGTTGCCTTGCTAAACGGAGCCACCGAAGCCACGACACCTGAATTATATTTTCTGCTGCGAAAGGTCCATTACCTAAGTTTGAATTGAAGGACACATTCCTTGTCCACGAATGAGCTCAACTGATTAAAATTGAGCATGGGCAACAAATATCCCGACAAGCAAAGAGACGACGACAACGCGAGAGATCATAGTGCCTTACACACTCCCCACTGTAATGAATGGACCTTGGTCAAAGATGTTAAACCAGGAAGGACACTCATTTTGAAGCTATTACAGTCGGAAATTTGCGAAAGTTGGTTTCAAGAGCTTTTCCTCAAACGATCTTGTTCCCTGGGAATTAATATCCCCAAGCAGCTTGTAAGTGTAGACGAGAAATATTTTAATCAATGTTTTGAGCTAATACAGGCTAATTCCCTGCACGAGGCCCCGCACGAGATAGCTCTGAACTCGAATTACTTTGACAAGATTTTCGTGTCTGAACATATGTCGTTTGGGCCAAAGATTGCGATTGATTATCCGATGGCCAATGGGATTGGAGACTTAGTTTTTAGATCCGATGATGTAGGGACTGTGGGATCCGTTATGGGAAGCAATAGCATGGTTAACATATTGAATAGTCCTTTGTTTCAGAAGCTTGGTGAAACTAAGGTATATGAAAATGGAAGACGAGTCCCTTCTGATAACCATGGTTCTCCTGCTCGGTTACCATCAAGTCCTTCTCATAAGTCTAGTAAAGAGACCTCGGGTTTTGGAAATCGAGGTTATCAATCTGATTCTGTACAGAGAAATCTGGTTCCTGTTTCAGGTCCGGGTCTGAGTTCTTCCATGGTAAAGTCTTCTGGATTTTCGTCTTCTCAAGGAATGCTTCAATGTACATGGGATGACGGTATCCCGCATTTTGCGTTTCAACTGGATGACCAGAAAGAAGTTTACGTAGCCAACTTAGCAAAAGCGGAGGTGATTCACGAAAAGGAAATAGACTACATATATTCTTTTTATTTCAAAGCCAATGATCAAAACTTGTCTGATCTTTCTGGCATTGAGTGTGATTTAATCGGGAAAATGAAGGTCTCGACATCCTATACAATATGTTCAGACAGTTCTAAGGTCATTGATACCGAGTTTGTTCTAGTTGGTACAAGCGATAATCATACAAGAGAGATTCACCAACCTAGTCGACATAGTAGGTTTAGTAGGAAATTGTCGAAAGTAAGCGAGATGTTTAAGGCCGGTCCCTCCCTTAAGCCACGGGCCCTGTCTAAATTTGGCGGTACAAGTGTGATTCCCGAAGATATTTCAGAAAATGATTTCATTCCGAATCTTGAAGTGGCTGCAGTAGTGGTGAAAGAACATCTTAAAAATGAGGATCAACAGGAAGAAACAGGAGGATGGGGCCTCAAATTTCTTAAGAAATCTCAGGTGCAGCCAGACATTGATAATTGTTCGACAAGCATGGATATAATTGTGCCAGCAGGCCCTCATGGTGGGCCGAGAATACGGGATGGGGGGCCATCGAGTCTCATAGAGAGATGGAGATCGGGTGGGGGCTGTGATTGTGGTGGTTGGGATATTGGTTGCCCTCTGAAAGTACTCAAGGCTAAGCCAAGTTCCGAGTCACAAGGCGACTGTAAATCGTTTGACATGTTCACCGAGGTATGCTTTTAACTGTTTTAGTCCGCCTCTTAAATTTTTATTGTCGTATTTTAATATTTGTTTTCATTTTTTTCTGCTGTCTTCCAAGTTGAAGTCGATTTTACGAGGTTCTGGTCTCACCTAGTAAATTGCTAGCGATTTTGTTCAGTAGGACTATTTTGCGTTGTCTCGTACTAATTTAGCACAATTGCATTCCGTTATCAACACCATCAAGAGAGCTTAAATGACATTCTATTATGCATGCAGGGCTCAGATCAAGCACCAGCCAAGCTGAAAATGATCAACATACGCGATGGCCTATATTTCATCAGCTTCCAGTCGTCATTCCTGTCGGCTCTTCAGTGTTTTGCCATTGTAGTGGCAACAATTCACTCAAAGACGCCAAGTCTTTCGTCAAAACATGTACAGAGCTGATTTTCCGAGACAGTCACCGACATTCACTAGTCACTACATTTGCAGATTTAAATTAGTTGGTTAGATTAGCATTGTATTTGTGTTTATAGCAGCGGCAAAGCCATAGCCCTTCATCACTTATATTCACTTCACTAATCGCTTATCGCAAATTCGCAATACATGATTTTTTCAAGTGTCTATATACTCCCGTATTTCAAGAGGCGTTACGGTATTAGTTACATTGTTTAAGTTCACGAAAAAATTGTACAAACGGTGTTACATAAACTTTATCCGTTTATCGTAAAGCCGACTTATATCTTACCGACTTACCGACTTAGTACCCTCCTAAAAGTAGTTACCAATATTGAAATTAGTGCAAATTTCATGATTTCAACTTTTGCTTTCTCCCAAAAAATGTTAAAAACACGCATTATCCATAACTTGGGCCGCCAAAAGAAAAGAGGAGTAAAAAAAAAAGGCGAAAGTAGCAAATTACCCCCATATGTTTGTTGTCAAGTGCAATTTTGTTGTCAAGTGCAATTTGCCCCCATATGTTCTAACATATGCAAATCAGTCACATATGTTTTAGTTTATGTGCAAATCAACCCTATTCTAATTTTCCGACACACTTACACTCGTTATACCGGCTAACCTTAAGACGGAAAATATAATAAAATAAAACTAAAATCATTAAGCTAAAAACATCTCAATCCGTCTTGCTGAAGACCGTCTTCAGCTGAAGACCTCTCACACCCCCTCCCCCCCTTGTCCTCCCCACTTGCTCATTGTGAGAGGTCTCTCCGAAGAGACCGTCTTCAATGAAAATTTGTGAAAACATCTCCTCACCTAACACCATTTTTCCTCATACACTCCTAATGATGCTCAGTATTTCTCATCTAACTCAATTTTCAACTCTCTCTCCTCCAAAGCTAGAGCATGTGATCCAACATTCACTATGGTTAGTCTTTTTTTTTTTTTTCATTTGCATAAAATTAAATAATTAATTATGTAATATTTTCTTAATTTTTAATACTCCCTCCCACTTATTATAAGTGTCCCAATATTGAAATGGCACAAATATTAAGGAATATTATTAGTTTATTATTTTGGATTGGGTAGGGGTAAGAGGAATATTATTAGTTTATTATTTTGGGTTGGGTTAGTAGTGGGTGGTGGGGTAGTAACTTCAAAAAGCAAGGGTAGTTTGGACTTTTCACAACCAAAAAAGTTACTAAATATGGACAATGGGACACTTTTGCGAATAGACCAAAATGGACAACGGGACATTTATAATAACCGGGAGGGAGTATATGTTTTTCCTGATTGTGAAGAAGTAGGCATTGCAGGCTTTCAAAAGAACATTGATTGAGTTCTACAGGAGAAGAAGACAAAGAAGAAAGAAGGAAGAGAGCACACTCCTGCTGTAGTGCTGTATAACAAGAAAAATAATTTTGTCGTTTGTTCTTCTAGGTTAAAGATTATACTAGATTTCACGCCCGTGCGTTGCACGGGTTATAAAAATTGACTCACCTCTAATTGCTATGGATTTTTTTGGGTGAACATTCAACTCATTCGCTGTTTTGATCCTCCCATCTCAATCATTTGATAATGTTAAAAAAAAAAAATCAATTTATGTTTTGATAGTCTCCGTCTCAATCATTTGATACTGTTAAAAAAAAATTCAATTGATGTTTTGATAGTCCCCCGTCTCAATCATTTGATACTGTTAAAAAAATTTCAATTGATGTTTTGATAGTTGTTTCGGTAAATTACTACCTATGTCGTTTTTAGCGAGGTCAAAGTGGTTTATCGTTGAGTTAGGTTAAGCAAATAAGAAAATATGAAAAGAGAGACAACACAAGCGATTGTTGACGCGGGAAACCCTAGGAGGGAAAAACCGCGGGGGGAATGGTATCCCACCAAGTATGCACTAGAATGATGTTTATGAGAGGTAATCGTCTAATACAAGCTTTCAATCGCCTATGCTATGTCTCAA
>JAGPOY010004875.1:0-11507 GCA_018983105.1 Silene uniflora | reverse complement strand
TTTTGTATCGGTTTTTAGCAATAATATTTCGTATATAATTTTTCTTAACTGAACTTATAAGATCTGAACTGAACTTATAGGATCTGAACTGAACTGAACTGAACTTATAGGATCTGAACTGAACTGAACTTATAGGATCTAAACTGAACTGAACTTAATGGATCTGAACTGAACTGAACTTATTGGATCTGAAGTGATCTGAAATTAAGTGACTTGAAGTCCAAAAGAATTGGGCCTTAGCTAGATGACACATTTGGCAACTTTATTTCCACGCCCCAAAATTTAAAATGACTGGGAAACTTTATTTACAATGCTACCCGAACCCGTTTTAGTTATCCTGTTATAGAACCGCCTTATAACATAACTAGCCCAAAAGGAGAACCCAAATTCTCATTTGTAACGGGTATATCCGTCGCAAATTTGCGACGGGTCAATTACTACCCACGTGACGTGGGGGTAGATAAGAGTTAAGACAAAAGCAAAGTCCGTAGGAAGTAGCAATCTATTTTGTCATATCTATCCATTTTGGTACTCCGTCGAGTGACGGATATGCCCGTCACAACTCACAAGAGAGACTTGAAAGAGAAAAGCTTGAACTTTAATTTGGTAATACCACCACGGAGTCAGTGTAGTGTAAAAATCAGAGAGATGTTGAAATTTGTGTGCAAGAGCAGCTCTATCAATGGCTTCCGACCTCTTCGTCATTTGTTTTCGGCATCTTCTTATTCTTCAATCTCTACAAAACAGCAGCAAGAGGAGCATCCATCTTCATCTCTCCCCAAATTTTTAGTCGAAAATCTAGGGTTTTCTGAGCAACAATCTCTCTCCATTTCCCCCAAAATCGCAAAGCGCTGGGGAGCTGATGGTGGACAAACTAGGGTTAGTGCTTTAACTTTCGCTGCGAATGCTAATTCTGTCATTCATTTCTTTAAATCACATGGTTTTAATGATTCCCAAATTAGGAATCTCGTCTCTCGTTTCCCTCCGATATTAACTTATAATGTTCCTGAAACCCTAATTCCTAAATTCAAGGTTCTTCAGGATTTGGGTATTTCCGGTTCCGATTTAACTTGTGTTATTTCAGCTAACCCTCACCTTATTATCGGACGTTTCGACTCTGTGCTTCGTGATTTTAGTGAATTACTCGGTACTCCTGAAAATTTAATTTCATTTTTAAAGAAACGACGATTGTATTGGCGAAACTCATCGTCTCTTGGTTGCCTGGTTTCTATTGTGCGGTTGCTGGAAAATGATTATGGCATTTCGACTGACATTATAAGGAGTCACATTGTTCGTCACGAAGGGGCCTATTTGATGAACTCGGAGTTATTTAGAAAGACATTGATCGAGGTTGAACACAAATGGGGAATTTCACCAACTTCTGGAATGTTTTTATACGGCGTTAACATTTTTGGGAGACTTAGCACAAAGCTCATTGAGTCTAAGATACGGTTGTTTAAGAGTTTTGGTTGGGACCAATCTCATATTATGACAATTATCCAGAAGAACCCAGAATGCCTAGGCATTTCTGAAGCAAAGCTTAGAAAAGCTTTGGAGTTTCTCATGAATGAAATGGGTTATGATCCTACATCCTTGGCATGCCGTCCTGCCCTGCTCACATATAGCCTCGAAACGAGACTACTGCCTAGACAAAGAATCTTGGTCGTTTTGAGGGAGAAAGGCTTGATTTCAACTGCTTGCATTCTTTACAATGCCGCTTTTTTATCTGAATCTATGTTCTTCCAAAAGTTTGTTCAGCCATTTAAGGATGATGTACCTGATCTCTTCAAAAATTATCTTAGCAGCAGAGAAACTAGGGACATCAAAAGACTATCAGGCTAACAGAAATGAATTAGGTACTGCTTGAAGGTTGGGTTCGCGGTAATACTAAATTCTGAAATATGAATTCATTTGCGCCCTGTTTGGGAAGGGGCATTTGATTCTTAAATCTGGAATTGACACAAATTCTCTGTTTGGGAGCTTTAATAATTTAAGAAACTGAATTTTGGACAAATCCCAAGTATTTGAGTAAAATCCAAATAGTTATAATCCAAATGACATCCAATCCCCTGTCATTCTAAAATTTTACTCTCCAAACTTTCAACTCTCCCTCACCCACCACATTACTGTCATAATGAAAATCTCACCATCTTTCCTCTCACAAAAAAATTACCGTCATAACTTAAACAAAACAAATTATCGATCAACTCACGAAATCATAGCGATCAAATTAAAAACAACGGCTATACGCCTATACTGATTGCGATTAAAAACAAAGGTTGCTAAGGACGACAGATATCCAAATCTTGCTACTTTGTTTGCTGAAATCTTGCAACATTGTTTGCTGAAATCTTGCAACGTTGTTTGCTAATATATAGTGGTTTACACAGCTTTATTTGCTGAAACATCGATCTATTCACGAAGTAGTTTGTAACTGATTCGAGAGGAAATATTCTCGAGAAAGACGGAAATTTATTGAATGAGTAAGTAAAATAATTACAACTGTACAATTCTTATATACAAAGGATGTAAAGTTGACTATCTTAATTATGGGAGTGTAAACCGTCTCGCGCAATAATTACCGTAAGGAACCCTGGGGTTGGACACTTGAAATCTTTATAAATTGAATTAAATATAAATTTGGATTTCCAAATTCTTCTTTTTCCCAAACATAAAATTTGGATTTCAAATTCTTGAATTTTGAATACTTTGTTTTCCAAACAAAGAATTTGGATTTTTGATTTGATATTTCACATTCCCTATTTGAAATTGATGATTTGAAATGAAATCTATGTTCCCAAACACTACCTTGTTTGCTTTTTAAATCCTAATTCCTCAATTATGCTGCATTCTTTGTAAAATCTAGTAAACATTTCATCATTGAGGTATCCACTTTTGCTAGCTGCTTATAGAATGATGAAAAAGCGGCACCCTTTGGTTTTTTACTGTGTTTCCTACGAGTATTATATTGTGGGTTGCAATAAATTCTGAGTTATCCCCTTTTTTTAGCTGCTACCTGGTGTATATGTGCGCTAGAAACAGATACCCAAGAGAGGCTGTGTTGAGTGATTTGAGTCTATTGGGCCATGGAAAAAACTCGAGATTATATTGTGTATGAATAGAGCGGACTCACAAAGTAGAAGTAAGATCAGGACATTTTCCCAATTGTGGATTTATATCATCAGTTTATGCTACTTTTCTTCAGATTTGGCTATTTTCTGCCTCCCTTTGTTAAAACCAGATAAAAATGTTTCCAGCTTCTTTCTCGTGGTTGTATATTAACTAGTGTGTAAATTGTGTTCGGTTTTTCTGGTGGAAATGGAGCTAAATGGAAATTTCGATGCATTCAAACCCAAATCACAGAGTACTAGTACCACCCTTTGCCGCAGTAGCAAAGTTAGTTAACATATTCATATGTTCGATTGATTTGATTTGATTTGATTTGATTTGTCGTAGATTGACCTTGTCAATGACGAACGTAATAAGTCAATCTGGAAGTGGGTGGCTTGCATTTGGCCGTTCTTTTGTCCGGGTGTCCTTTGTTAGGAGCGTTTGATTCATACATGTTTTATTATCTCATCGCAATTTAGTAAGAGACTAAATTAGAAGTCGATTTCATTTTTCAAGACCATACATAAGAACTAAGAAGACACTGACAGTCTGACACACATACATCAAAGATAGAAAAATAAAACACCTGATTTAAAGCACTAGTAACCGATAATAATAGAAAGAAAATGGATTCGGTCCCAAATCCACGCCATGAGCTTGTACTCCGTAGTAGTAGTAGTAATAGCAGAGCAGCTAGTAGTCTCGTACGATCATATTTTGACGCTTTTATAGAACACATTACACACACGATTCATCGTTTCTTAGCGGATTCTGCATTTCATCAACAAAATGATACAATCTATATTAATACTCCCAATAAACTTCATCTACTTTACTTCGAAAAAAATTGATCTCATCTAGGCACCTAGCGGACCTGGGATGTCCATAATGATCATTTTCAAAATAATTAAATGAAACGGTTTTATAAAACTAATATAAGCTCATTAAATAAAAGCGAACTCAACTCGTAATTTTAATAAATTATTAATAGAATGGCAAAATGGAAATGAAATTACTTGGAGCAATCAGTAGCAGGATCAAGCTTGTAAGGGATATTAACACCACATTTAGGTGGAATAGAAGCAGCTAATCCAATATTAATATTCCTCAAAGCATTGGCAGCTTGTTTGAGGCACCCACAAACTGTTTGACGGTCCGGGGTGGTTCTAGCATTGTTGTTCAGGCTTCGAATCCCATTGCAGCAACCAGGGGGAACAGAGCCGATACCACCACCCCGGAAGTAGTTGAGGCACGGGTACAATGACTGGACCACATTGCTGCAGGTTAGTGCAGCATCGGTCCATGGTGTCGCACTCAATAACAAAATTCCCATGATTGCTAGCATTATGGTGTGATTGATGTTAGCCATAGTGAGAAGCTATAGAACTTATAATTGTATTAGGTTTTGTGTTTTTATGATGAGAGGAATGAGAATGAAGGAAAAGGATCGAACCTCTATCGCATTTATAGGACGACACTGCGACATTATTACTCCATCCACCTTACTTGTACGGTCAATTTTGGTTTGTAAATGGTTAAACGGTTCAATTTTAACCGATATCCGACATGTATAAATTAGGTCCAAACAATGGGAATCTAAGGATTTGATATTAGGGTGCGAGAAAATATGGTGGGACTTGGAAGTAATTACTCCGTAATAAAATACTTTCAAAAAACTAAAATTTCAACTCGAAACTATTTTTTTTTCATTGTTCGGCTGAGGCAATTTGTTAGCCCCCTGACCTCGCCACTGGTCCAAATCAAAAACATCTTTACATTTATGTACTTGTAAAACTCAGCTCAAACAACAGTTATTTACGATTATAGTTAGCCGATAACAAATTATACAACTATGACCTAATGGTTATTATACTGTTTACGGACGTATATTGTAGACCTGTCCAATGAGTCGATTGGTTCGGGTTGAGTCTATCCAGGTTCGAGTTGTTTGGGTTTTCAAAAATTCGGGCGGTTAGGTCGAGTCATTCGAGTTCGGGTTATTTCGGGAGAGTTGTTATCAAGTTATGCGGGTCAGGTCATTTCAGGTGAGTTGTCAGATTCGGGTCTTCAGTTCGGGCGCGGTTGGGTTTGGGTCTGGTTATTTGGGTCGGGTGATTTTTACAAGGTCTAGTATCTTGTACTTTGGCCTAATATTCTTACAAAATGGTTATTCAATATACGGAGTACAGTATAAAGTAAGTAAACGTATGACGAGAAAATAATTTGTTAGTTGGATCAAAAATTACGAACTTACCATTATATTCGGATATATAATTTGGATCATTTTCTCATTGAATTGATTGTAATAAATTTGACACTGGCCTACTATAGTATGAACATAAATAAAAATGTGCGATCAATATGGGTTGCGTAGGTGAGATCTGAATCAATGCTAGTTTTTATGGGTGAAATTGCGAAATTGTGTGCATGCCCGCATGGGACTACCGTCACGGTGTTGGAGGAAGTAATCTCATCAAGACGAAATGAGTAAAACACTAGTTAAGTATTCTTATATAAAATCGTTTTACACTAAAGTATTTGCTGATTTCTACATTTTCTATAAATTATACTGCTTCAATTGATACATCGTCAATTCATCTTGCATAATTAAATTTCTACTCTTCGAATTCGAGTACATTTTCCATATGAAATGTCTAGGCAAATAGACAGACTATAACATAGGTGGAAGATTAAATTACCCATTATTAGAAGCATTATTCCTAATATTTGTGGTGGTTGTTAAAATAAAATAGGTAAATAAATTGTTATGTGCGGAAGCGATACGTACGGAGTAGATGCAACAAATAAAAGAGACACAAAGATTTAACGTGGTTCACTATCAATGCGATAGCTACATCCACCAGGGCGAGGGAGAATAATTCACTATGTCGGGAGAATTACAGATTACAAAAGATGAGCACAAAGTTTTTCTAGATCTGCCCTTTTAAAACTCTCAATGTTTGCCTCACAAATCTCTCCGTCTAAAATAGCTAGGTTATGGTAGAGTTTATATATTAAGCTGCTGTTTGGCCAAGCTTTTAAAGTGCTTTTGTAACTTAAAAAGCTAAAGCTTGGCCAAACACTATAAATTAGGGATATCTAAATCAACTTTTAAAAAGTCAAAAACTGATTTTTTACCCCAAAAAGTAGAAGTAGATATTTTCTACTTCTCATTCTACTTTTTAGAAAAGTGCCAAAAATAACATGGTAAGTATAAAAAAGGAAAAAAGCTAAATGGAAGTAGATTAGGACAAACATATAAGATTTATAGGAAGGAGTTTTTAGAAAAATATGGCCAAACAGCCAAATTTTTTTAAAAAAGTAGTTTATTAATAAACCCCATTTAGAAAGAAAAAATTATTTTACATAAGCAAGACCAAACATCACCTAAACTACCCTAACAAAGACTAATTAAGAAACTAATTAAACAAGCCAACTAACAAACTTAGGAAACTGAGAACAATCGACAAAAGCCCCTCATTTAGAAAAGTGAGTGGGGCCCACTAGTTTCCAATATCAAGGCCAAAATTTCACGTAGCAATTGCAAGATATCAGAATCTCGCGCGACCTGCAGGTACTCACACTGCTAGCCCGTGTAGCGTCTTTTCTTACTCCTTTTTCCTTAAGTCTATTTTATCTCTTTAATCTTACTCTGACAGACTCCGTATGCGACATACGAGTCACATACTAACATAAATGACCAAAAAGAATGGAATATATTTTATTTATAATATAATCCCTCCGTTCTGGGCATGCTTGCAGGATTAATTTACATGTGATGAGGAAATGGGGCCAGGGGCGAACCCAGGAATAAAGTATTGGGGTTGCGAATTTTTCTAATATTGTTTTATACTTATGTTAAGAAGCTTACTTACGAATTTCGGGGTAGCAAAAATCGATTATCTTAACCATTTATCAAGATTTTGGGGTTGCGAGTGCTACCCTTTGCTACTATGTAGGTTCCCCCCTGAATGGGGCAGCCTAATTTGTCCAAAACTGGGCTTGGTTATTAGTTATACCATGTCAATACCATCCCTACTCTCATTCATTGAACTGACATACATATTCAATCTTCTGTATGTGTATGTTTACCACCTGCATTTATCTTCTACAATCAACCTTTAGTAAATGTGATTGACTTATTACATACCAGCACCTGCCATTTTATTCTTGCCCCTATCTATATACGGAGTATATGAAATAATGGCGGAGCAAAAGGCGTAAAAAGTTATCGCCTATGAGGCTATGACCCTATCGGAGTATCGGGAACGGGATGCTTTTTTTTAGCTTAAAAAAGGAGGATTTGAGCCTTTATATATTGGTAATTTCGGAAAAGTTAATATTTAGAAAATTACTCCATATAAAATGGAGGAGTTTTGAAAACAAGGTATAGAGAATGTAGTTGTTTGTTCTAATTTCCATCTTTTAAACTTCGTCTAACGTAAATTTGTAAGCTATTATAATACTATAATAATCTTAATCTTATAGTGTTTGTATTTGTTTTGGTTGTTTTTAGTAATTTAGGTCAAAGAGGTCTTATGCGTTATTCGATGCACGATAATACGTAAAGAGAACGAAATAATAAACGACACGAGGCCTTTGGTGACACGGAAAACCCAATGTGGGAAACGACCGCGGGAAGGACGGAACCTTCCAAGGATTGCACTAGCTCTTTAATGAGGACGAGTACAATGAGCGAGAGGATTAACTATTGCTAGTACAATTTGTTAGGGTTTCGTGTGTGTATGCGTATGGGACTGAATGAATTTGCACGTTCCCTCCTTGTCTTCTTATATAGGGACTAAACCCTAGTAGGGTTTAGCTGACTTTCCCTCCAAGTCTCCTCGAGGCGCCTCCACACGTAATGCCGAGCCCTTCATGGGCTATCTGCTTCTTCCTGGGCTCCAAGACGCCGACTCCTGCTCGCTTAGCCCATAGCTCGCTCGTCCTTCTTCCATGATGGGCATTAGACTCCTTTCCTGACTCTGCCCAATATGAAACGACATAGTGTTGGGCCTTTTCTCCTTCACCGATGGGTTTAATGCGAGTGGGCCAGGCATGCAAATTATGCCCAAACAGTTTGCCCCATAATTTCGCGCGAGATTCGTCTTCGTTGATTGAGCGGGAAATTATCAGTTTTCCAAATCCTGTGCAGTCTTTTCTTTCCTTCTTCTACACGCATTGCCCCACTTTCTTGTTTTCCACCCCCTCGATATCCTCCGCCTATTAATACCCCTTAACTCCTCAATCATCAAAATCCTAACCACTTTCCAATTTTCAATTTCTCTTTCCTTCATCTTGTCCCATCTTCTATTGTTCCGGGCACCGCCGTCGCGCATTACTTCAGGTAATCACCTTCTTCTCTCCTTAGGATATGGATAATTTGGGTCAGACCTCGTCTTCATCCGGTCACGATTTAGCGACGGGCGATCAATTCATCTCTCGTCGTCTCTTCATCGACCCTCACAACTGCGACTCCACCCTTACCCACGCCGATATTCCTCGGATTAAGGCGCTGCTTGGTCTTAGGGATGATGTTGAAATCGTCATTCCCGGCCCGGGTCAAAGAACCGATGTCTACCGTCGGGGTTGGGTTTGCCTGTATCTCTATCCGTTTAAATACGGTCTCTGATTCCCTTTTCCTCGCTTAGTTCTTGACTTTCTTTACACCAACAACTTTGCCATGGTTCAACTCTCCGCCAATGTATGGCGCGTTCTTCTGTTTGCTCTCGCTGTGAGCGAGAAGACTGGGGCCAGGATCTCCTTGGGAGACTTGGCTCACGTGGTCGAGATTCGATCGCTCGGGAGGGGCGAATATACCCTTTGCAATCTTGGGGAGCCTATCTTTACGCACTCCTCAAACTCGAGGGATGAGAAGTGGTTCCGGGAGTTCTTCTACCTCAAGGTAGATTCTATTCAGCCTCCTGTGGAAGGTCTCTTCGAGGCCTGGAAGCCTAACTCGAGTAAGCATCCTTCCTCGCACTGTTGAGTCTTGGTCTTGTCTGTCTCACCGTCTTACTCTTTTTCTTGCATGCAGCTCCTACTCCCCTGGTTCGCATTGGCAATCCTGCTGCCTGTAAAGAGAAGTTTTATTGCGTCCCTCAGCAAGAAAGGCTGTTTCCAGAATATCTCCCAAGCTTTACCGCCTCCTCGACTGCCAGTCCCCAAGCTTCAGCTCGCAGCATGTCGTCTTGTAAGTATCTTGCGTCTGATAGTATTTCTGACTGGCTGAGCGTTCCTGCTGATGTCTTCCTGATCTCTACTTTTGTTTGCAGCTGGTGGTAGACATGATCCCTTCGAGGCCATCTTCCGGAGTGCCACCAGGAAGAGGGCTGCTGCTGCAAGTCCCAATGCTCCTTCTTCTTCTAAGAGACCTGCCCCTGCTCCTACTCCTGCTGCTGCTCCAATTGCTGTGCGCCTGCGCTCTGCTCATCCTGCCCAAGTCCCTATAGAGGCGTCCCCTCTAGCGCGCCATCCTCCTAGTCCTCCAGGGAGCCCTGTCACCATTGCCGATGATATCACGCTTCAATTCCCTGAGGGCTTTGGCAATGTTGACGTCGTCCCCTACTGGCCTGAAATGAACCAGCTCCTCTTTCCAGCCGTGGAGAACTCTTTCAAGGAGTTCGATGCCAAGGAGATGGCATCCAATGATGTGCACAATGCTTTCATGGTAACCGCCCTACCTTGATGCTTCTTCTCTTACTGTTTATTGTCATTCTTCGAATGCTGAGGATCTCTTCGCTGTTTGCAGACTCTCCAATCCTCCCTGTACGTCAGGAAGATGATGGGTGCGGTGCTAGCTGGCAGTCGTGCTGCCAACTCCAAGAACCAGGAGCTTGTTCAGTCTTTGACTGACATGGAAGATCAGTGCACCGGTCTGAGGAGGAGGGTTGCTGATTTGAGGAGCGAGCTGGCTGTCATGAGGGAGCATCAGGACGCTGAGGTCTTCAAACTCGCTGAGGCTAGGGAGGTCGCTCGAAATATGACAGAGTAGGTCCATGCATCTGAGGTGAAGATGAAGAACATGGCAGACTTAGCTCTGGATGTTATGGCCCATGCTATCTGGCGAGGAAAGATCCTGGGCATGGAGCAGGCTTTAAAGGAGACCATCACGCCGGAGCACGTTGCTGAAGAGGAGAAGCGCATGAAGGAGCACTATCCTGAGGATCCTTATTTCAGCATGCTAACTCAGGCGGCAGGTGAGGTGAATTCTCCTGTGACGGCGGAGCCTCAAGAGGTCAGCTTGCCCCAGCCTGATGCAGGGATCTCGGGTACTGGACCAGAAGTTGTTGTTGCTGGAGATGCTGCGGAGCCAGTACCTGAAAGAGAGGAGCAGCCAGAGCAAGCAGGGGAGGGGGCGTTGTCAGCTGTTGAGGAGGTCATGGAGATGATCTCCTAACTTTAATTTTGAGAATTTGAAGTATTTTGGGTCTGACCCTGTGTGGCGCAGACTTTGTAATTTTTGAAACATGGTTACTGGATCGTGCCTGGTGGCAGGAAGAAACACATTTTGCAACATTCTGCCTGAGAGCAGGCTGCATATTAAATCAGGCGCCTGACTAGCAGGCTAAATATGTTGTTTTGTTCATCTATTTTTCAATTGTTATGTGCTTGAGCTGTCCTTTATCAGCCTGAAAAGGGTGACTCCAGATGCAATGGGTTTGCCCCCAGCTCAAGGTTGTTGCCATGTTGGTGTATAGACCAATTTAGGCGTAGAGGTAGGTCACACGACTGCGTTAGCCGTGTCAGATTGGCCATTCCAGTCCAGGGAGCTAGGGTAGGCGTCTGGGGGTTTTGGCCGTTTTGGGTATCAAACCAATTTAGGCCAGCCGTATCAGCATGGGGGCTGACTTAAGCCAGGTTGACTACTGCACCTTGTTCATGACGCAAGGTACAATAGACGGGTATGATAGTTGTGATTAAAGCGTACCTAAGGGAGGATAGCTGTGATTAAAGCGTACCTCAGGAGGATAGCTGTGATTAAAGCGTACCTCATGAACGTTTTATGGCGTCATTCCAGGACGAAGGATGGTCATGGTTAGGCGTACCTTACGAAGGATAGCTGTGATTAAAGCGTACCTCTTGGACGTTTAAGTCGTCGCTCCAGGACGAGAGAAGTGTTGCAGGACCCTGGCTGCACAGAGGTCCCTGCACTCCTCTAGAGGTTTTTGCACGTATGTTGGGGCCCACCAATGCCGTTTAGAGGCGTCACAGCTGAGAGGTGGTGTCCAGGATAGCTGCCCAGCTGCAGTCTGGATATAGTGTTTTCTTTAGATGTCCACCACCTATAAGCAACACTTTTAAGGTATCATGGGAGTTATAGTACAAAGTGGCATTCTCAGAACCCAAAAGACTCTCATAAGACTGGAGCATACATGAAATACCTGTGCTATTCA
>JAGPOY010004874.1:0-11508 GCA_018983105.1 Silene uniflora | reverse complement strand
TTCTGCGTAATTCTGTTGAATTCCAACTCTCAATCGTTTTCTTGAATAATTTCTGCGTAATTCCGTTGAATTCCAGAAATTCATCATTTTCCTGAACAATTTGTTGTTTTTCTGATCAATTTCATTCAGATTCTTGCATTTTCTGATTGTTTCTGCATACTTCCATTGAAGTTCAGAGTTTACACAACAAATCATACATAAATTCTTGATTAAATTATCCAAAACCTTGAGATTATCACTTCTCAAACCGGGTATCGTCTCAACAGACAGCGAGACTTGACAGCACTTCTGAATTTCTGAGAGATGTTAAACAACTGTATAAGCAAGATCCACACATTTTCGTAGACTGCACTTGTGAGACAATCCGTCATGTGGCCAAAAATAAGAACGAGCAATCAGAGATCATGAAGGCCATGTAAGTAACTCATACCTGGGCAAACCCGGTGAGTGCAGGAGCTTTGGTAGACTTTCCCTCAGTAAATTGTACCAAGTAGTCCAGACCCACAAGTGTTGGACTCTGTTAAAAAATAAGAGTCAGTATATAAGATAACCACAGAGGATAAAAATGCAACTAAATAATAATGAAAGTTTAAAGATACCATTTATGTCCTACCATTTATTTATTTTTTGAGTTAAAAAAATGAATCAGACGCCACATTGTCTCATCGTGTAAGCAGTTTTAAGCAAATGCACTGGAATGGAAGTGAGAAAAATTATCCTTCTCCAATTTAATTTTAAAAGAAACACTAAACCAACTAAAAAAAACAAACAGAATTATGTGGTCCTCTTTTCTCTTGATAAAATTATTCCATTAATTGCCTTGGTTTCTAAATCCCACAAATTCCTTCCTCACCAATCACCATTACCCACCATGCCAGCTCTAAAAAACATGAAGTTTGAGGATGCATAATTTTTGGATATGCAAGGTTTTGGCCTCCCAATATGTTGTTCGGACTCTTCAATAATACCTCGCATACCCGTGTTGGACACCGGACACTATGACATGGATAGGACACCGGTGTCGAATACTTATAGCCGAGTGCGAACAACATAGACTCGCAATATAAAACACCAAAGAATTATTCTTATGCAAAAAATCAGATATTGTTCCTCAAAGGTCATTAGAAAGCAACTCTACCTGTTTTCTGTGAAACTCCATCATATTAATTATCCTCCTGTCAGAATAGGGCCAAAAAAATTGATTGAGACAGCCGTTAAATGTAGATGCAGAAACTAGAGAAACAGGCCAGAACTGAAATATCAAAAAAATGGATGCATGTAAAATAAACAGCATTTATTTTACTACCGCATGATGCAAGTGCGTAAGTGCAGGTCATCATTATTTGTCGATTCACAGAGTAACTGGCACAAAAATAGTCGAACGCATGAGCGGATTTAGGGGGTGCGGATGGGCAAGTGCCCACCATGACTTTGTAGAAATTAATATGTAAACGTATCACAAATAATCAAGAAGAACTTGGAGCTCTGGTGGTAAGTATCTTGTTATATATGCAAAGGGTCTCAGGTTCATTCTTGGTGGTAACATTATTATAACTAACTTGGGCCTCGGCCTATATCTAATTGTTATAGTTCCAAATAGTCAAAAATTGTTTGGAACATGATTCGAACCCTAGACCCCGCAGAGATATAGTAACCTCTTACTTATCTAGTGTCGACCACTAAAGCACTTGTGATTATTGTTCTAATAAACATTGCTTTATGTTTATATTTCTAACACGAGAAACTTATCATTGCTGACATTTACTTATAAAGTATTTAGAGAAAATTCAAAGTAGAATATTTATTATAGAAAAAATTTATAATGAACCAGTTATTTTTCCACTTTATTACTTGCAAAAAAAAATTATAAGATCAGTTTATGATTAAAAAATTGCAAAAAAACAAAAATGTTCTTTTGATGGAAGATATGTATTGAAAAAAAAAAACCTTGTGCCCACCTTTAACTAAAATCCGAGATCTGCCACTGGTTGAACGCTACAGTGGTTATTGTATTGTATCCAATACTACCACCAGTTAAAGTATACTGGGCAAACCAAAAATATTTAGGGTTTTTCAACGTGATACCCTACTGTTTTTTTTTAAAAAAATTCTACTTGGTACTCATTTTGTACAACCATGAATGGTACCCGTAAACTTAACGAACACTTAAAATACTCTAAATGCTCTAATCCTCCTCTTTTGAATATTTATTTTTTTAATAATAGCCTCAGTGTACCAGTGATGTTTTTAAAAAACGAGGGGTACCACGTAGAATTATTTTAAACATAAGGGTTCCATGTATAGAAACCCAAGATTTTAACTATTATCAGTGTTCGCCTTAACCCACAGTTTACCCGTAACATTTCCAGTCTTACATATAAGTAAAAGTTATATTTGTTTATTGTGAAAAGGTCCCCCATTCTCGCAAAACTAGTTTTCATTACTGGGCAATAAGTGTGAAAATTCAGCCTAAAAATTCAGCATATGGTCGTTTACGAACACTGTTTCTCTTCGTAGTTTAGAGCTGTCCAGTCATGTAAAGCGAAAACAAGTTAAAAACAACACTTCAAGACCATGAGAGGGAGCGCCCAATATCTATGCTAGAGAGTGTTTCCTTCAATCAGAAAAGCAAAATCAAGAAACAAATATCTGGTATGATGCACTCACCAATTTGCCAAGCACCTCTATCAAGTAGTTAATTTTATTATCTAATTTGCCAAGTTCTCCTTTCACACCGCAAACCTGTTTGAGAGGGTGGGGAATTAAAAAGAGTAAGAGCCCAGACTACAACAACATTACACCCATTCCTTGCAATCATACCTCTCTGCAGGAAACAGAAAGTAATGCTTTCATAAGACCCATGTTAAAAATTGTATTGAGATGCAACTACAATGCAATAGACGGGGCACAGCCCATTAGTTTGCTACTCCCTCTATTCCAGCGAGTAGTTTACATTTGCTTTATTTTGTGAGGGGGAAATAAAACAAGTGTAAACTATTGACTAGGACGGAGGAAGTATTTGCTTTAATTATGTCACATTCCAGAGCAAAGAATATGTAGTTTTTTAATCGAAGGGAAAAGGACCAAATAGGTAAGACGACTAAATTGGCTAAAGCTTTCAATGAATTAAGGAACTGAAAGCAAAGTTAAACAATGAGCAAAAGTAGTAAAAATGATCAAGGTGCACCTCATTCAAGCCAACTTTTGCAACTCTATGTTCTCTTCTATCTTTTCGTCAAGAGTCGGAATCCTCTGCAACAAATATTTCTTTGCTTTCTGCAGACAAAATGCACCAAAGAAAACGATAAATATTACCAATATCATTCAAAACATTAAAAATTACATAAATCACATTGGTGGACATAGTCAAAGTATACACAAACAACATCTCAAGTTGGAAAAATTGCCAAAGGGTGATTAAGGATTAGCATAGAGAATATACAACAATTATGTTCAAAAGCAATGGATGAGCCAACCTTAAGAGCTGTATGGACACCCTGCAAATTTTCTTTCAAACGGTCTACAGCAGCTGCCATGCTACCCTTAGTGACATACATAAGATCAGAGATAGAAAGGCCCTGAAATTTAGCAACAAAATATTCTGATCACTGTTGTCGTGAAACTCCATTAAAATAAAATTAACTAGATCAAGTAATACTAGCATTTTGACCGTCACTTTTGCTTCAGAAGTGAAAGTGTGGAAAACTACTACACTACCTACAACTATCTTCTAAGAACGGACGGAGGTTTCTCATTATGAGTAGCTGAAGCTCCATAGGATCCATGTCACGATAGCGTTCTGCTAGGTCCTCTTCTAATGCTTCTTTGATACAGCTACGGCTATTTGCTTTGTGATGTCGCGTATTCTGCAAAAAATAGTGTAAATAGAAAAGGATATTAAACAGAAATTTGACAGAAAATTCATCGATGAAAACCTTGATGTTGATGGATAGATGACACCATGGAGCACTTCCTCCTCAGTCATGTATCCTGCTAAACTGTAGACCAAAGAACAAAACAAGAATGAAGTAATGTTATTGCATTGAGATTTCCAACCATAGTAAAAGAGACTTCTGATTTACTGAATTACGGAGTAGATTTCCTATCAGTAAAATCTCTACAATCATCATTATATGGAGTATGATTTAGATGTATTAAGAATTTATAATAAATATGCTAAAAGCACACATAGGGAATATTGAGATGTGTGTGAACAAAAATTTGATTAATCAAAATTCATGTCCCCAAGTACTTGTTCCAACTAACGATCTTGTGAATGTGTTAAATCTTGCCGCTCAGCAGCAGCCTGTAACATCCCATCTGAGATCGTCCTAGCACCAGAGAGAAGAGCACCCAGTCCAATCCTGAATGATCAACACAACTACAAAATCAACCGGAAAAAATAAAGGGAACTTGCAGGATACATTATAAGCTGAAAGTGAAAACTGACCCTGGGAAAAGGTACATGTTATTTCCTTGGTTGCACTGACCAATTTTACCATTTCCTGCAGTGAAAAGTTCGTATTAAAAATGTCAATACATACTAGCATATGGCTTCAGAAAATCTAAGGAAACCCATGATGAACTGATATCAAATTTGTAAGTTATGGCAGGTCAATGTGATGAGTTGATGTAAAAGGTATCGGTTTCTAAAAGTAGCAAAACTCAAATATCATCACACGTTCTTGAATAATGAAAGAAGACAAATACAACGCAGACAAGATATCTAAAAATGAATAGTTGAATACAATTACACCACAATCTTAAATCATGTTTTGTACACCATCTACGTAAATATTTAATTACAATAAGCCAACTTCCTCAAAAAATTACTAGAAGCGTGACATACCAAGATCGACATTTTTGAACGGGCTGCCACTTGCATAGATAATGTGATCACCTACTATGGGGAACGCTTCCTCAGGGGTGCATTCAGCTGCCATAGAAAGCAGAAGTAATAAAAGGACCAATGTTATGAAGTTTGTGTCTTTGTGAGCAAGCGTATCATCTTTTAAGTATGGTAATTTAACAAAGTACATAAAGAACTGCACGAAGGATGAGAAAGTAAACCATTTTTAGTAGGATTTGACATTGCAAAGATAGCAGGTCTTGTTGCTTGAGCTTTTGAGAGCTTCTAGAACCTAACCACAGTAAAACAAAACAAAACAAAACAAAAGCAAAAAAAACATTCCCATCAGAAAGTTGACACTAACTTGATAGGCTACATTACAAAAATGATTAATAAAACCATTGTTTCAGAAGAAAAATTAGCAAACCCAGACAGAAGAATGGAGACAAACTAGTGATATTAGACTGCAAGAATGTGAGAATTATAGAGAAAGAGGGAATTGAAATTCCATGAATAATCTACTAAATTGAGGGAAGGACTCAAATATCATTCTGGAAATAAGAAAAGGGTAACTCGGTGTTTGAAACTTTTTTTTTTTCAAATTTACTATACACTTTATTTTAAAGAGCAACAGATATACAAAAATTTTATTTTCAGGCTCCAAGCTTCCAACACAATGAGCGTTGGTGGGTTTAAGAACCAATGCAATCTTTCCCGTCAACAGTATTGGAGCTTTTACCAACTAGCCCTAGCTGAGAAGGGTTTGACCATTTGCTACTTCATGAAAAAAGAACCAGAATGAGTTTCTAGAGCCACATTATAGATCATAACACATAGTCACATACCAAAGCATGGTAGTACATCACATTGATTTTCAGCTTAGTTTTTCCCATGGGGGAAGGGGACGTGGGAGTAATTTGCTAGAAGGAACTAAGTTTAAACAAACCTCTCTCGAGAACAATCCACCAACAGCAGACAATCCAAGAAGCACATCAGGCTTTACTTGCTGAACCTGTATGGCAATATAACGAGAAAAGACAAAATTAGCATATCAATATTTATAAGAGTATCTAACTGATCATGTAATAAAACATGTTACTGTGAACTGAGGGAAAGGCTGAGCCTTATGAAGTATGAGTGTCACGTGCAATCAGTGTGAAGATTGGTGAAGCTGAAATATGTGAGGGTTCTTTAACTTATAAATGGGAATCAAGAGTTCCAGGCACCTGATTTAATCATTTCAATTCACCATTCTGAAATCCTAAATAATTTGACGTTGTTCTAAATGATGGATAGAGAGGTAGCATGAATGTTTGACATGAAATGAAGAGTCTTAAGGGCCATATAGTTTGGAAGCACTGCAAAGTTTTGAGAATAAAACATGTAGGCCACTTACCACCTCCACCAGGCTTGCCCCTTCCTTTAACCCTTGGCGATTAATTTCATTCAACTTCCTTGCAAATGGTATTACTTCTGGATCAATATCTTCACGATCCTCTGTAACAAATCCCTGAAGTGCACGGTAGAAGCTCACTTAGACACTTTCTAATCCTTCTATCAAACTTGAACTTTCTGGTATACAGCAGTGAATGGCTAATAAAACCCAAAAGCTCCAAATTTTTAGCTAGGATCTAATCAGCAAAAACCAAAGCAACCAATTCTATTGTCATACCAGTTCAAGCTGTCTTATCAAGGATAGAATACACCATTCAGCATGGAGAACTCATCATAATTAACTCACCTTGGCATCGACGACCCAAAATTGGCAGCTTGCACTTTCGAAGGCAGATTTAATGTTTCCTAGCATCCTTGCCATAGTCTTCCGAGCAGCATTAAGAACACCTACTCCTGCACTGTAATATCCAAAATAACCTAAATATCAGATACTGAGATAATTCCATGCGTCCATTATTGTAACATAGAGCTAGGAATCTATCACGAGCTCATAAAAGTAAGACTATTAACCTTCCCGCTCCTGCGACAACAATCTTCTGTTTAGGGAAGTCAATCATTGGTCTTCCTTGTTCCCTCACTGCTCCCAACAGGCCAGCAATTGCAACACCTGCTGTTCCCTGTTGCAAACAAATTCAGAAACAATGGGTACTTCAACGAAAAGAATAAACACAGTGTTAAGGCAAGCAGTCGAAAATTCTAGTTCTGTCTCGCACAAACTAATACTTCAAAAGGTCTGTAGATGGATGCTTATTGTTAAAAGATTAGTCATTCACCAATGATAGAAAGACGACAAATTCAACCGACCTGTAACTTTTTCGCTTCACTGAATTTAAACAAATACAAATAAACATTAAACAGTCCTTTTCTTAGGCCCAGTGAGGCCTTTCTCCTATAATCTAAGGAAACCAAGTATTTGTCAGCACCAGAGCATATATTAAGCATGTACTGATACCTGCACGTCGTCATTAAACATTCTGTAGTTATGTCTATAGCGCTGCAATAGCGTAAAAGCCCACTTGGTTTGGAAATTCTCAAACTGCGGAAAACAAAATATGTGGGGTTGGATTTGTCACGACTCACGAGAAAGGAACGAAATTCTTAATGCACTATAGCAGACAAAGTAGTAGCATCAAGAAGCAAGACCCACCTGGACAATTACATGAGGCCAACGAGTAAAAACAGCCTCCATAAATTCATCAATAACTGCAAGATATTCCTCACCTTCAAGACGGCGCTCTTGCAATCCCAAATCTGAAGATAAACATATTAAATGGTTATACTTCAAACACAAATTTGAAAATTGAAATATAGGAATGTTACATTTCTTACATAATAAAATGGAACTTTGAAAAACATAGAACATTAGAAGTATGAACATGAAGTATTGTTCTTGACACAACAATTTCTTCTCAGTCGATCGGTCAGTATGGATAAGTAACTGCCTCTTATTTTAATACCAACAAATGTTCACCATCCTATAGTATCAGAAGGTCAGAACCCACCAAGGCTACGGTTTTCAGTTAAATGGCTTCAGTTAGAAGAAGGCTTGTTTCGGGCGACATATACTAATAACAGTGTCCCAATCTAAAAAGCTAAAGTGGCTAGGTTAATTGTAATTTGTAAATCTACTCCAAGTTTACGTGGTAGTGGAAGCACCTCCATCTAGAGACATAACTCCACATGAGATGCCGTAATAAATCCGGCGTCATGAAATAAATAGGATATTTTATAAGCAGGCTAGTTCATGATAAAACACAAAATATAATACTTCGTAATAAACTTGCAAAAAATCCAAATGTAACAAAAGTCAACTCTAGGACATGAAGAATATTCTTACACAGATGGTCCTTAAGAAGCTTTTCGTTGTTGGTTCCAGCATCAATCACTACAGGTAAAATCTGCTTGCCAAGGAAAGAGCATTAACAATGTTTAATGTTAAAATACCATAAACTTTTTGGATATTTCCAGCAGTTGTTTCCTTGAAAGAAAAAATAATAATTAAAATCCTCTATAAAGCAAGGTGATCGTCAAGTTTTAATTCACTGCAGATTGAAATTGCTAATTTATAACTTGCAGAATGACCAAGCTTCATTAAAAATTGCCGCAATATCTTCTATAGTTGTACTCCAGACATTCTATTAGTAAACGGAATCTCTCGAAATGTTAACATGCACCGACATATGGAGCCATGACTTTGATGTGGTACAGCCATGAAAATCGTAGAAAGATAGAACTATAGAAGCAAGAGGAAAATAAATAATGAACAGCAACAGATGAAATTTACCTGCACATAATATGTCATCTAATCTTTTTGTGTTCTACAATTCTATCAATTCCACTCAATACATGTAAAGGTGCTTATTATGGATATTCGGAACTGGTCAAGGGCACATAAGGCAAAAACAAAAGACAAACTACATATATCAAGACACATTGACAGAACACAAACATTTAGTGAGACAGAATTATCGTAAGTCAAGAATTTACTCTTTGTGGATTAATCCCTGCTGCGGCAACATATATATCTAGTTTTCCAATTGCTATACCTATTCCCTGAACTCCTTGATCTCCAAGACCCAAAATTCTACTACCATCTGTCACGACTATCATATCAACCTGCAAAAGTAGAAGTTATATTGGCATTACACAACGAGGGCAATGGAAGGAACAACAAATTATTTCTTGGGAAGTTGTATCATGTACGTCACCCTAGGGAGGAAGCAAAGTTACTGCAATGATCGTACTACTGCTCAATTCTGATTCAATACTACGGAAACTTCAGATTTTTAACATCTTGCTTAAAGCATAAATGAAAAATTCAACTTCTATGCACTTCAAACTAATCTACAAAAAATTATTACTTACACAACCCAGCTTACCCTAGCCATTAATACTCAATCAAAGAACATCAATGAGTTCAACTCATAAGGACATACCTGTTCAGCAGGCCAATTGTAAACCATAGACATCATCTCACCACGATCGGCCGAGCTAAAATACATCCCTCGTGGCCTTCTATATAAGCCAAAATAGTTCTGGCAAACAAGACCAACTGTAGGAGTGTACACAATAGGAGCATACTCTTCAATATTTGCAATCAAAACCTGTATGAACAAATACACTTTCAAGCTAGAAAAAAAAAACAAGCCATTTTGAAGCTAATTTCTTAAGGTTCGACATTTACATACAACTCGATAGCTTCACAAGCTCATGCTTGAAAGTACAGATATGTTCACACACAAAAATTAGAGATGTGGAGTAGGACATGTGAAATGTTGAAACTCAATTTTTTGTGTGGAAATTGGCACATAAACTTGACACCATCAAGTAATTCCATTATTATAGCCCAGCTTAAAATAATTCACATTACGCTGGAAGATTTAAAATATATGATGGGTTGTGAATTGTTATCATGTTAGAAACTCCACGCAGCAAAACTAAAGAACATTTTAACAGATATACTCGTAGCTCTTAGAATCTCAGTTAACCAGGTAAAAGTTATGTTACTTACATTCATACTCACACACCAGCTTACAGCCTTACAATAAACTTCGTGACAAATAAGAACCATAAAATATACTCAAAAACTAATCTACTTGAAACCGCGGCCAAACTTACCTTGTAGTACATTGTCTCATTTCTGTCATGCAATCTGTTAAGTATCCTCCATTTTGCCAAACCATATGGATCAGCTGGCCCATCCTTTGCATGCTTTTCTAGTCTCGTTATATCGGACACTATAATGAAATCAAATTGTAATTGTTAGTATACAAAAATCCCCTTTTGGAACACTAAAAAGAAGTAACAGATGGGGGTTTATCTTCATTGCAATTAACATTCTCCGACAGATATTGATATCACCAAATATTGGCATTGTCAAGTACAATGCTGGTCTTTGACAACAACAAACAATAGGAAAGCTTAATTGATTAACAAGGAACAGGATAATGATAGACAAACTCAGCAAAGTGGAGAAACGATAAAATTTATCATCTCATTCCGCAGCTGATAAAAAATATAATGAGAAAGAAAAAGAACGTGGACCAACAGAGGACAAGAGCAGAAACGAAAAACTTGTGAAGATAAGGAAACTAACAGAATCGATCTATTTGCTGTTCGCTATTCATGACATTTGGAGGAAGAAGTCCACGAAGATCGAGCCTGTCACGCTCCGCGATGGTAAATGCAGTGCCCTACTATCAGAAACAGTCATATCAGAAACGGAACTCTACTGATAGCTCAGAGAAAAACATTACAAAAAATAGATAACAGGTTTGAGTAAGCATCTGAAAATGTAAATAGTTTGTTTTTCAGGAGAAAAAACACACAAAATTGATTAGCCAATATAATTCTAACCACAAGTCGAAATTATCAAATACCCCTATCTCACTTTTTAGCTGTAGTAAGGATAATACTTCAGGTAAATTACTATCAACCTCATGGCATTAGCCTAGTTCTTGACAAAAAGCAATGTAAACAAATGCTAACAACCAAACCTATATGCTGCTTCGACTCTCAAATGTCACGCCGTTCGCCTAAACTAAACTAGACTATAACTTAAACAATTATAATGACAAAGTTTATGGTGTTAGCATGAGGCTTCGAGAAGTGCAAGTTAATAATCCTAAATATGAATGCACATTGCTTTGAATACATTGCTTTTAATCACTATCAACTTGAAAGTATTATTTGATGGTGTATAAGTGTATAACAACAAATGCAAAGGAATGCAAACGACGAAATGGATCAACCATCAATGTTACTGACAACAGACAGTCCGTAAATCCTCTAAGATCTCACCTTACACAGAACTAAAGTAGACTACACCAACAGATTACACAAATGTATACTACCATCAACCTTATGATATCTCTCCACCCTCTAATCCCTTCGCGAACTTCTACACTCAACCAAATTCAACAATTAAACAACAATCAACCTACAATTCAGCGAAAAAAAGACTACAATTAGGCTATTAGGGTTTGAAGATAGTACCTGAAGTTCGCCGAGAATTTCGGAGAACTTAATTAGAATAGTTCCAGTATAACCTGAATAATTAAATCATAATCACAACTCAGTTAACACTAATTACAATCAAATCCAAAATTACGGAGAAATTAGTAGTTCAAATTACCCACGTCAATTATGAACACGATTCTGGACTCTGGAGAGACCCATTCCAGCTTGCAATGCCATAATTAATA
>JAGPOY010004873.1:0-11380 GCA_018983105.1 Silene uniflora | reverse complement strand
GTGGCCTCAATATCTTCTTCATCTCCTTGAGCAAGAACCGGCTGTTTTACCTTACCCTCGATGAACCCCAATTTGTTTTTGGCATCGAGTCCATTCCGTACAACATCTGCCTATAGGTCATAATTATCCCCATTGAAAATAGTTTGGGTAAGCAATAGGCTAGGGCTATCGGATGGGTGAAGGAACAAAGGGGACGACATTGGAATGGGTTGTTTCTGTCCACTCCCACCGCCTTTGTTCTCAGATGTGCCTGTCATTCTCTCGAGAAAAAGATGGAAGAAAAGAAAAAAAAATTGATAATTTAGGATCTCTCTGGTACCATGATAAAACAATAAACGAAGATGGGGAAGTTGTCTGTATTGAATTGAATGAATAATGTCGATGTACAACATCGTATATATATACAAGAGTCCTCATCTAACCCTAGCTATAATAACGGAAGGTAAATATTCTAGCTCATATTCTAGCCTATAATATCGATAATAATATCGTAACCACAAAGATTACAAAAGGATACACCAAATAACATGAAATATACTACTAGAATATTCTTACAAGTACTGTCCAAGAGAATGAAACAACAATCTCTTCTTGCCTGGATATCAACCATTGACTTGGATAATTCTCATGTATCACATTGCGTAAAACGCCGCAATCTAGTCGAAAAATTCCCTCTTTTTCAGTCATTTACTGATAATTTATTATCTCAGTCGCGCCCATCTCTTACCCGTTTTAAACTTCATTTGAATGGGCACAAAACAGTAGTTTCTCCTATAATTCCCGATTGTCACAAATGTTACCCAGCCTTTTGTTTCCCAAAACTGGAACCCGCCCGTCTGTATGCGTGGATCTCTTACCCGTTAGCCCATTGTGGCTGCCTTAGGGAACTTGACCTGCGCTTTCATGTAAGGAACCCTGGTGAATGTAAGCTTCCCCCGGGACTTTTTGCTTGCCAATCACTAGAGGTGTTAAAGCTTGATTCCAATCTTGAGATTAATGGCATTGTGGAAATCCCGCTTATTCGTCTCCTTGCCTTGAGAATCCTTCACCTCTATTCCCTTGTTTTTACGGAGGATGATTTTGTAACTAGACTCGTTTCAAACTGTCCTGTCCTTGAAGACCTGTCTCTCACTTATTGCTTGTGGAGGAATGGTGATCGACTGATTATTACCTCTAATTCTCTTCGGAGATTGGCCTTGATTATTTGCAAGGTGACCACCTCAAAGATAGTGAGGTGCTTATTATTGACACCCCTAATTTGGAGTTTATTAGTTATAGGGACAATTTTCCATCTACGTGCTCCTTTGCAGCTATGAATTCTCTTGTCAAAGCTTGCATCTTTCTTATTTGCATGTCGATAGGGGCTATAAATTCTTCTTTCGATATCAATCTCAGTCTTTTAAGAGCCGTGTCTAATGTTCAACATTTATCTCTAAGCAAACGCTCTCTTGAGGTTTATCTCTCCGTCTTTTTCGTCCTCCCAGATTATATATTGCTCCTTCCAATTCTTACAAATTGTATGTAACATTTGTTTTTTTTTTTTCATTGAAATTGAAGACTTTCATGACTGCTGGTGAATTGAAGAATCAGCTACCTATGTTTGGTAATTTAAAAACTTTAAAGCTGGCTGCATTACGGGATATGTACTGTCCCGGCGTAAGATGGGATATTGTGTTGTTGCCGATTCTTCATCGTTCACCTATGTTAGAAACAATTGTCTTTTCGGAGGTTTGTCCGTACTTTCCTTTCCAAATGTTGCGGGATTTAAGAAAAGTTAGATGATGTGAAAGGAAAAACCTAACGCTTTTGTGATATGCTGTGTATTGTGTTAATTGATTGATTGCAGGGTTTCTTTATACATGAATATGATGGATGTGTCGTTAGTGATCGTGAAGATTCGGAGATAGCTGCTTTGGAAGCCGACGGTTGGAGAGCTACAAATATCCCTTCAAGTTTTCTATCTATCAAACAAATTGTGATAAGCAGTCCGTGTGGATGCGATAGAGAACTAAATATGATCAAATTTCTTCTTGGTAACGCATCAGTTTTGAACGAGTTACTTATATGCTATTCAAAAATTTTAGTTCCTCCGTTTGGAATTCAGTTTGATGGTCACAATGCTGATCAATTTAAGAAGACACTCAAAGAGCTACCAAAGGCATCCAACTCTTGTTCTATAACGTATTGTGATGATCAATCTACCTTCCTTGGATATCTAGATTTGTATGTAATTTAGATAACCTTTATTCCCGCTTATTCAAGACGGGTCAAATAGATTTCAAATGGTATGAGAAGTTGCATAGGAATTCCGAAAGTTTTGTCTCTATTTTTATCATGTGCTCATGATATTCTTTCAACAATGGGGTGGTGGCGCAGTTGGCTAGCGCGTAGGTCTCATAGCTTTGTTGAGTGATCCTGAGGTCGAGAGTTCGAGCCTCTCTCACCCCTTTTCTTTTTTTCAAATAATTGATTTACCTGTCAAATTCTGTTTTACCCATCTGTTTTTCTTTTTTTCAAATAATTGATTTACCTGTCAAATTCTGTTTTAACCATCTGTTTGTGAATTTTCTGTATTTTGTATCACTCTTGATTGTTTTCACTGTTTAATACATGAATCGGGTTTTCAGCCGAACCAATTTCGACAGGTCTAATATCGTCTAAACTCTCAACCTCATTCTAGATGAATTGAACATGATGATAAGTAATTAAGTAGGCTTAGAATTCAAAATTTGTGTCCTATGACGATGATCATTCCGATGCCCTAGAACCATGTCATTCTTTGTTACTATTATATTAACATAGATAAGTCTAAAAATTACAATTTTGTTATTGTATAAAACATAATCTATGTCCAAAATATATGTTACTATAACATCCAAGCATCTCCATGCACAATCATGGATCAGCTGTCTGTTGCTGAGTATAACACTTTAGAGATTAGATTATCCTACAAAATTGAATTAGAACACTAAAATCTCGAATTACATCCCGATTTCTGAGTTTGTAGTTTTCTCTCCGACTTCCATTCCATAATTGCGTAAAGAAGAGAGTTGTTTGGAATAAGGATTTTGTTTGCCAGTGGGAAATTTGTTGTAGGAGATGTATCATTGTCTTTTATCCATAACTCGATTGCCCTTCGATCATAAGTGTATCCGTCTGAAGCTACGCAAGGATCCTCCATCACATCCTGAAACAAATTTCGATGTAAAGAACATTAGTCCAAGATAAAGCGAGTTAACAGGCAATCTTGTGACTTTACCAGCTAAGCTAGCTGACATGATTAATCACGAGTCTGACAAGTTTGTGAATTCTAGAAGGGAAAGAATGAAGAATACCTGAAGTATAGGGCAGATGAAGTGAGTTGGAGGTGCAACCAGAACGCCTGCAGCGAGATCTCGAGCCCTATCAGCAACTTCTTGAATTCTTTCAAGTAATGGAAGAACCTTATCTTTGAGATCAGGCCGATCACGACTCTTAATATCAGCACATCTCACTCCCAATAGAGCCATCTCAGCTGTCTCTCTGAACGGCCATCTTCCAGCATCGTTATCCAATATATTCATCAGTCGTCCTTCCTTCATTGCACTCTCGACAAACCGAGTTATTCCCACAGCTGGTTTTGCAGTCAGGAGTTGCCATATGACAATGCCTAAAGCCCAAATGTCGTCCTTCACCGAGGCTTTAAACTGTTGATGCTCTGGATTGATGCATTTGGACTTGGTGGGCATAGTTGATGGGTCTAACTTGATTCCAGCATCGCCAATCTTGCTTACAAAGTTGTGATCAAGAAAGATGTTTGCGGGTTTTAAAGCCCCGTGAGTCATTGGAATAGGTTTGTTGTTATGGAGGTAAGCGAGGGCCGAAGCTATCTCCCGTACTATTCTGAATCTTTCATACCATGGTATTGGAGGTGTGTTGTTTTTCTGAAATAAACGATCTTCTAGGGTACCGTTTTCCATGTACTCGTAGACTAGGCAGCCATGTTCAGGACATGCCCCCAGAAGCGACAGCAAATGTGGATGATGAGTCTGGCTCAACCTCTCCAACTAGAGTATCAAAGAACCATAAGTCAACAAAAAAACAGTAACAGAACGCGTTTCTTAGTTAAACTGCAATGCCAAATGGAGTCGAAAAATGGATCACTGCGTTAATTGCATTATGTATGTTCCGTGTGTGTTTTTATCAAGTCGTTTCAGTTTGGGACCTTCAAAATTCAGGTCGGATTGGATCAGTTCGAGTTTAAGGTAATGTTAAGGCTCGTTTGTTTGATTATCAGTCAGGTCGGTATTGCCAGGTCTGTTCATACATCCAGGCGCCCATTTTCCTGCCATTTACGGAAGCCTTTGATTGAAAATACGCATATTAAGTAGAGAAAACAGGTACCTCTTTAAGGAATTGCTTGCTTTTCGCACCCACGTTGGAGTGAAGCACTTTAATGGCTACTGAAGTATGATGCAACCTGCACTTATACACCGTCCCAGACGATCCTTCTCCGACCTTAAGTTTTTCACTGAATGAGCATGTAGCGGAAACTATCTCTTCCCAACTAAATGTCTGATATTTCTCCACTGGACTGTCATACACATTTTTAAGCATCAGTTTCTCTTTGACATCCCGAGCGCCTTTCAGTTCTGCTTCTCGCCTCTGATAGGCCTCTCTAAGGGCAGATTCCCTGGCGCATTCAGCTTCCCTTTTTGCAGCTTCAAACTTCTCTTTTTCGAGTTTTGCTAATACTTTGGCTATTTCCTCTTTCTCTTCTATTTGTTTGAGTTTCAGTCCTTCCTCTTGACGCAACCTGTTTAGGTCACTCAGCTGACCATACAATAAGTCTGAGTCATTTCTTCGTTCCAAGGTTATATATTTGATCGTAAGCTACAACATCCCGAGAATCTCAAAATTTTACCTTACGTGTAGCATCCTCAGTTTCATTCTGAGACAATGAGTACATTCCACGTATGTGGCGTAATTCTATCCTGAGCTTTTCTAGTTCTGAACTGATACATTTCTGTGAAACATAAGCATTTCCTTCAAAATCAGTCTAAATATCAAAAGTATTGTCGACTTAAACAAGAATTTGTGTACGCTTAAGTATGCAAGGCAGACCTGTTGTTCTTCAATGGAAGAAATCGAATGACAACTCGAGGTAGATGCTTGATCATTAAACCTCGATTCACTGTCTTGACTTCGGCTTCTCAGAATAATAGCAGAATCATCTACAGCCTTTGCAGTATTACCTGGTTTAAAAGAAGTGTTTTCTGGTGAACATTTGCTTGGATGACCGGGTTTAACGTTCACATAAGATTCCGATTCAAGTTTCTCTGACAGGCGTGGAAGAGGTTCAAACGAAGACTCCGAGAAAGTTGAATCAGACTCTGGAAAAATTAGCTTAGCATTAGGAAGTTCTATATCATGTTGCAGAAATATTTCAGCAAATTAGGTATTTTTCAGATGAAAATACAGTGTTTTCGAGACAGTTTACATCCGATTCCTGGGAATAATCTATTTTACGACACTAGGGTAAAGCTGCCTACATCCGACCCCTAAAACAATTTCCTCGTTTAAACGCATGGGTAAGACCGCTTACATCTGACCCCTAACAACGATTCGTTTTCTGAACTAGAAAGCGGAACACTGAAGTAGATTACCTAAGGAGCTGTTAGTGAATCTTGAAGAAGTGAATGTAGAATCAGGAGCACTACTGTCATATTCGACAGAAGCCGTCTTTGTTTGATCAGTTTGTGATGGACGCAAAGCCTCCAATTTTCCCTTGGAAACAACATAGATTGTGCAGATACTCGGCGCTGATTCCGATATCAATGAGGATAGTGATTGTCCCCGGAATTTCCTGCATTGTTCTTCCTTGTTAGGCAAATGCCTCAATGGTTCTCGCTATAGGAGGACCGTCTAATAAGGGGTTCTATTTGGTTCTCAGAATGAGACCATATTCATTTACGAGTCTCGTTTTATTTATCTTTTACGCGTGTCAGAAACGGGTACAAAGTATTTCAGACGTATACAGTCTTACCCTTTTGCATTAAAACATGCAAAAGATGTTTTTGGACAACCTAGATAAAAAAATTGCATCGAGAGTTACATCAATTGACTCTTAAAAATATTTGAAACACAAATAGTTTAGCGAGTCATTTTACGTTATTCCATCACTTGAAGAATACATACCTAGCAAACAAGCTGTTAGAAGAAGCACCTATGACAAGATCTTTTATTTCTCCTTTAGCTAACTCCATTGATATAGCATTCCATATTTCATCTGACTCAAGCAACACCACTTCTGCTAAAACCTACATAACGGAACTCTCTGTCTCAGTCAATTCTTTACGTTTTTCTTATTTGGACGTCTCAGTTATTCAATTTCCTTACGGCTTAGGTATAATAAAAGTTGTTTTCCTTTTAATGTGGATGTTGTTTTTTTCATTTTTCACAATATGTAAAGCATATTTATCTTCTATTCTCGATTTTGTATTAAAAGTAAACGTAAAGAATTGATAAACGGGATATCTGTCGAACCTTGTATCGAGTGAGCATTCTATGAAAAGGAAGAATCAACTCATTTTTTTGCCACTCTATTTCCTTCTTATAAGCAGCCACCACATCATCTCTCACTTGTGAAAAAGGAATCAAATTTCCCACTACAACCAATCAAGTAAAAACATAAACCATGTTAGTTTATTCAACGGGAACCCCTCATGACTTTACCAGCTATGCTAGCTCATATCCGCACCTATAATCATTCGTGCTAGGTTAAATGTTGTGTTGGACGGATTAAACTCAGGTCTTTGTAATCTCATTCGAAATTAAGGTTGATTATTATTTCATGTCCAGGTTAGATGTCCGATTGATATCATTCAAATCATAATCAAAATTAATCAACCGGACCATATGATCAATACCTAGTCACGGGTCACCTAGAGTCCTTGAACTCTCAATTGATGCAATATGGGTTAATATATCAACTACACTAACAGGATTTATCGAGATACATAAGGTTATGATCCCGTTCAAGTCTAGTTAGATTTGCCAGCTCTATTCTCGAAACTCAACCAACAATCAAACCAAAAAAAAAAAAGCCAATAAATTAGACTTACTTGGTGTTGGGACTCCATTAATCTTAGAGAAAACATGTATTAACTTGAATTTGACTGGAATTTCAACATTATTATTGAATTTTTCCAAAGCCCATTTTACAATATGTAAGCTCTTTGATCCTCCATTTAATGCTATTGCAACAACACGTCTTCCATCATCTTTTTGCTCCATTATTTCTTTCTTAGATAATCCTCAAAATTTCGACATAAATATACAATACTGCAATGCAAAAGAAACAAACATATTAACTCGCATTTTTCAAAATTCCTCTCACATATTCTGAAAAATATATACGTACCCGACTTTGGAGTCTTTGAGTGGTAATGATTATTCTGAACATGCAGACGGTCTAACATACAATGTGGACATGTACCAATAATGTCATATCCACAAATCGAAAACCCGACAATAAACCATGAATAATAATAATGCAAATAACTATGCATTAAGTTTTAACTTTGAGACCAAAACACATAAATATTTGGAAAAATGAGAGAAGTATATATGCAAGTAGCCTCTCAAATTTGGAACATTATCAAAAAAAAAAAAAAAAAAAAATGGAAGAATCATTACGTGTGAAATGACGTTGATGGCGTATAAAGTATAGTAAATAGTCTCATGGAATATACGAGGAATACATGATTATAATATAGAATATATGTCTTTTATAGATGAGGATAATACTTGTAATAATTGTATTTTATATGAATTTTGTTGATTAATTCTTGTGAAGGCATGCACGTTAGAATTGTTTGTTTTGTTTGATTTTATTGGTACATTGAATTTATTTGTCTTAATAATTTGACTAATTACGAGCTACTAGAATCTTAGCCAAACCGCGTCTTATATTGTTTCGACGTTAATTGTTTGCATGAACATGGAAATGGCGGCTCCTCAATTTAGTGTATTTGTTCATATAGCTTCTTTTTTACCCAAACTGTTATTATTGGTGAAGCGGGGATACTACCTAGTTAATTTAACTGATATTATAAAAGTAGTTTGTGATACATACGTCATAAAATTTGTGTTTTCACCTTGAATCCAGTAACTTTCGAGGGGGTGACAGGCATCCTGACGTGACCCGGATGTGAGGTGATTTTAGGGTGTTTGTATGCAATAAACGAGGCTTGGTTAAAAATCGGATAATCGTGAAAAATGGTTAATTAATACGGAGTACTTATTACTCCGTGTTTGGGATTGAAATCGAATAAGTAACTCCTGAAGCGACCTCGGACACGTGGCGGAGAAATCGGGAGATAAAGAAACTCGACCCAGTACAACCTCTCGAACGACACAAATTAAAGTGTTACACAGATTTCGGGATTCTAGGGTCTCGGAAAAAAAATTCGTAAAACACACGAACGGCTTCTCGGGTCAGGAAAATGGTCACACAAATTTTTAAGAACATAGGACATCTAAGGGTGCCGCCGTGCCGGTATGCGATGAACTAGCCTCGGGCGAAACTCAAATAACGGTGAAAAATGGATTAGTGCTTGTTATTTGAGGTGAAAATCTAATCGGCTAACTCATGAAGCGACCCTGGACACGTAGTAGAAAAATTGAGAGAAAAATAAACGTGGTCCGATAGAACCTTTCGAATGGCTCAAATTGAAGTGTGTAACACACAGTTTTCGGAGATTCCGGGTCCCGGAACAAAAATGTCTGTAAATTACACAAATGGTTACTCGGGTCAGGTAAAGTGGTCCCGGAATTTTTTAGAAGCAACAGAGGACATATAAGGGTGCCGGTATGCAATAAACCAGCCTTGGGCGAAACTCGAATAACCGTGAAAAATGGATTAATGCTTGTTATTTGAGACTGAAATCGGATAGGTTAACTCTTGAAACGACCTCGGACACGTGGTAGAAAAATCGACACAAAAATAAACGTGGTCCGGTACTACCTCCTGAACGGCTCAAATTGAAGTGTATAATACACAGTTTTCGGAGAGTCCCGGGTCCCGGAACAAAAATGTACGTAAATCGCACGAACGGTTCCTCGGGTCAAATAAAGTGACCACACAAATATTTAGGAGCAACAGAGGACATCTAAGGGTGCTGGTATGTAATAAATCAGCCTTGGGCGAAACTTGAATAATCGTGAAAAATGGATTAATGCTTGTTATTTGAGGCTGAAATCGAATAGGGTTACTTTTGAAGCGACCCCAGACACATGGTAGAAAAACCGGGAGAAAAAGAAATGTGGTCCCGTACGACCTTCCGAACGGCTCAAATTAAAGTGTATATAATACACTGTTTTTGGAGATTCCCGGGTCCCGAAACAAAAATGTCCGTAAATTAATCGAACGGTTCCTTGGGTCAGATAAAGTGACCACACAAATATTTAGGAGTAACAAAAGACATCTAGGGTGCCGGTACGCGATAAACCAGCCCCGGGCGAGACTCGAATAACCGTGAAAAATAGATTAATGCTTGTTATTTAAGGCTGAAATCGAATAGGGTAATATTTTGATTCGACCCTAGACACATGGCAGAAAAACCGGGAAAAAAATAAACGTGGCCTGGTACGACCTTCCGAACGGCTCAAATTGAAGTGTATAAATACACAGTTTTCGGAGATTCGTGGTCCCGAAACAAAAATGTATGTAAATCACACGAACGATTCCTCGGGCCGGATAAAGTGGCCACACAAATATTTAGGAGCAACAGAAGACATATAAGGATACTGGTATGCGATAAACCAGCCTAGGGTCGAAACTTGAATAACCGTGATAAATGGATCAATGCTTGTTATTTTAGGCTGAAATCGAATTGGGTAACTTTTGAAGCGACCCCAGACGCGTGGTAGAAAAACCAGGAGGAAAAGAAACGTGGTCTGGTACAATCTTCCGAACGGCTCAAATCTATAAAACTATATTAAAAGGCTTCCCTAGAAATGCCACCTAAAAGCCACGTGTAAATCCACGTCATCTTACAAAAAGTCATGTCAATGCCATGTGTGACAAATAAATCCACGTAAAAGCCACGTTTAATGTGACATGGCAAATTAGTATGACATGGATTATAGATTATTTGATATAATTATTTAAAAAAACATTTAATGATTGCTAAAAGTCCTTATAAAAATGTTATTGCACATTTTGTAATAACATGCAAATAAAGAAAATTAAAGAACGCCATCAATAATCTTAAATTAAATATTTGATGAGCTAAAAAACAACCAAAAAAATTGTAACTTACAAAAAATCAAATCAACGTTTAATAATTTAGAAAAAAAATATATATACAATAATAATAAAAGGCTAACTTTAAATAGTATTTGATTGCCATTTGACAATTCTCAAAAGCCTCCTAATATATAATACTTCATATCTAATTAAACAATAATATTAATAATATTAATTATTATTATAATAATAATGTCCATTTAAGATATTTTAATAGGCTTTACTCCATTTCTACTCTTCATCTTCCCATCATTATAAGTTTGTAACTTATTTTCAACCATTCATCTATCTTACTCTTACATCATTATAAAGCTCACATAAACCAATCTCATTATTTGTTTAATCTTTTGATTTTCGTATATGTATAACTTTCATATTATGTTTATTTATTGATTTGTTTGTTGTTTACTTTTTTATATTGTGTAAGTTGTTCGAGGGATCCAAGAAATGCACTATGTTGTAATTATTCGCCTTTTTCAAGGGAATTGTAATGCTTTATTTTCACTCACTTTTTTCTCTAATTGATTTCATCTTCTATATTAATTTGTAGGTAATTTCAATGCACTTTGTTGTATGTATTCGCCTTTTTCAAGGTAATAGTATTACTTTATTTCACTCATTTTTTTCTCTAATTGATCACCTTCCATATTAATTTGTAGGTAATTTACATCATTATAAAGCTCATATAAACCAACTTCATTATTTGTTTAATCCTCTGAATTTTATATACGTATAATTTTCATATTATGTTTATTTATTGATTTGTTTGTTGTTTACTTTTCATATTGTGTAGGTTGTTTTAGAGATCCAAGAAAGACACTATGTTATATGTATGTATTCGCCTTTTTCAAGAGAGTAGTATTACTCAATTTTCAGTAATTTTTTTTTCTCTAATGATTTATGTATATAAATATTTAGTCGTTATATTGATTTCGACTTAAGTTATGTAATTGGTTGAAATTCTATTTTGATTTTCAGTTATTTTCACTATTTGTGGATTTATCTATTAATTAAATATAATAGATTTTTTATGTGAAAAAATATAATAATGTATATCATGACTTATAGTCTCTATTGTTCTCCATTATG
>JAGPOY010004872.1:11582-23092 GCA_018983105.1 Silene uniflora | reverse complement strand
TTCGCGTCCTAAACTCACAAATCACAACAAGACCCATTGCATATATGAGTAAATTTCTGTTAACTTATTTTTCTTTATATAAATTTGAACATGTTTAGAAAAATATAGATCTATATAAATTAAAACCAAATAATTTATTAAAAACTTGAAATTAATCATAAAATAAATTATTTTTAGTATGAGATAATATTCCTAGGCCAAAGGATGATATCAATACTAAAGCAATAAACAAATACTTTGTAGGTGTGAATATTTAATTTTTGAACCCCTAAAACATACCTCTGTAGCATCTCCATTAGGCTTAGCACCTGATTTTGTTATGTCAAATACGGTCTGACATCTCACAACTGAGATACACACATATAAAATGAATAAAACTAAAGAGGGAATAGACCTCGACATTTTGTCGGAATAGTTTTTTTTTTTTTTTTTTTTTTTTTTTTTTTATTGTATGGGTTTTACACTTATTTTTGTTGCTTTATTCAATAATGATGACATTTGCTATCGTGAGTAGACATATATATAGTGTCCTCTAAAATAATACAACAACACAATGCCTTTGCTAATTTAAATTAGGATCCTTATATTTGGGCACGTATGTGGTTAAAGTACTACATGATTTATTTCTCACTTCTATATTTGCTAAATATAGATTTTCAAGCAAACTTAGCATATTTTAAGAGAGTTTGTCTAACCACAAAATTTTGCAATGTCCATGATTTTAATTTAACATTTACAACACTTGCATAAAATCAAGCAATAATAATAATGAAGAATTCAACATCATGAAAAATTAGAAGGACCATTTTTTCAATTCATTTCACTAATCACGCAATAATACGAAAGTCATTCTAGAGTATAGACATATAATGATAAAGAGAACAAGCCTTTGTCTTTAGGTTCCATGTCTTTATTGAATTTGGCTCTTAGGCCATGTTCTTTCCAGCTTAATTTCAGCTCGTCTTCGTTTTTCTTAGCTTTATTCCGTTTAGTTCTTTTTAGTTTCAGTCAATTTTGTTCAACTCATATCTTCCCAAAGTTAACTTTTAATTCAGTTTCATTCACTCTAACTCAATCCATTCAATTTATTTCAATTCAGAGCGAATCCATTTAATTCATTTCAGCTCGTTTCAGCCGAAAAGAACAAGGCCTTAGGACTGAGGAATAAAGTAGATTCAACTGGTTTCTAGCACACCCTAATTACTTGTGGCGATTCCAACAATCACAATTAACTCGATTTGAGATCCATGAGCTACACAAAACCGATCAAGCTGAAACGGCGTGTGTGATGTGCGTACAGCCGTACATGTGACATATCCACAACAGTTCAAATTGGATAGATGTGATAAAACGAGAATGCCTATTGACTAACAAAAAGCTTGTTCCATCTGGGAAGGTGATACACATACACGAGGTGTATGAGATTTTTCATACACCGCCAATGACGTTGCGCCACGTGGAAAACTAGGGTTAACTACCATGTGTTAGAGTAAGGTAAGAAAAGGTTAGATTAGTAAATTATCATATTGGGTTAACTGATTAACTAGAGTAGTTAACAATTTTTATGGAAGTTTTTTTATTTGTTATTACTTTCTTCAATTTCATTTAATTAACAATCTTTATCTTATTGATTTTATTTCTTTATTATTTACATTTTATAATAATGAAAATTGTTTTTTTTTTTTTGAAAAAACTGAAAAATTAAACGATTAACACTTTGATGAAAATCGATCAAGAGTTTGATGAAAATCGATTAACACTTTGATGAAAATCGATTCCCCAATCAATTAACACTTATTGAAACTCGATATAGATTTTTCCCAATCAATTAACCCCAAATCAATTCGATTAATCAAACCCTAATTAAATATTATTATTGCAATTGACAAATTGATGAACCCTAATTGAAATAATCAAACCTAATCAAATTCAATTAGTCAAACTAAAAAACCCTAATTAATAACTGTGTTCGTATTTGAAATAATGCTATTAATTGAATTAAACATGTTTTAAATCTTTGCAAATCGATTTAGGGGAAAAGGGGGGAAAATATGATGAACACCAATTCAAATCGATCAATTAATTGATGAAAAAGGTAATTCAACTTCTACACAATTCGATTTGCATTAATCAAAATGGAAATCAAAATGTAAATGATTGTTTATGTCTCGAAAGTAATTAGAAATGATAACTGGGTTAATCGAAAAAAAAGGAAAAAAAATGTTGCTAAGGTGATAGGGATGTCAATTTCACCCGAACCCGCGTCAAATCCGATTCACCCGAATAATTTTAATTGATGAAAACCCGATCTTAACGGGTGAAACTCGGGTGACGGATGAGTCGGGTGACGGGTCGGGTCGGATTCGGGTGGAGCAAACTTCACCCGTCACCCGATCCACCCACCCGATAACATTTAAAAAAAAAGAAAAGAACTCATGGGCCCTTGTATATATATAGTGCAACACATGGAAACCCTAACTGCAATTATTTTCATTTCATTCCGCTGCCCTTTGGTCTACCAATTTCATCCATTTCCTTTTCTCTATGCTGTGTTCCAACATCATCCACCATACCATCAATTTATTTATGTTCATCATCATTTTCTTACTTCAATCGTCATCCATCAATCTCATTCTTTGTTTTTTGACAATACAAGATCTCAAAGTTCAATGTTTGAGTAGTAATCATATTCTTTATTTTGTTAACATTTATTTGGTTTGGTATTTGTTCAAGTTCCATGTCAGATCTGGTATTTTAAAGCTTCTAATGGAGCTTTTTCTCACAAGATTTGGATTATATGAAATCTTACAGTATATTCAATATATTTTAAATTTGCAAACTCAACATTTCTTCCGCCTCTCTTCTTGAGATAAGATTTTTATTGTTTGGACCAATATTCATGGAGTTAATGAGTTCTCTGTCATATCACTTAACATAATTTATCAACTTTTAATGAAAAATCTGGAAAAAAAGGGAATAAAGAATATCATCCATGGATCGGATTATGTTAAGTGTTTCGCGGGTGACGGGTGGATCGGATTCGGGTGACGGGTGGATCGGATTCGGGTGAAGGGTTTCGCGGGTGACGGGTGGGTCGGGTGGAGCGGATGAAATCGGGTGACGGATGCGGGTGATGCTCCATCCGACCCGAAACCGACCCGTTGACATCCCTATAAGGTGATTCAAGCACAGGTCGTCGACGTGAGATTATTTGCAAAGAAACTAGTAACCATCTAAGCTAAGGGTATCAGCACATTCAAAAACACATTTCAATTCATTATATTGTAATTTAATAGCTAATAATCAATTAATTAGTAACTTGCCCTAATTAACATATTAATAACGTCTTAGGTTGAAATTTTGTTTCCATTATTATAAAATTGCCTTTTTTTAAAAAACTATCTCATTTATAAATTGCCTTATTTTAATTTTTGGATTCAATTTTTAATATTTCCTTATTAAAAAAGATAATATATTGATTTGAAGAATATTTTTCAAATATTGTTTGGATTCAATTTTTAATATTTCCTTATTAAAAAAGATAATATATTGATTTGAAGAATATTTTTCAAATATTGTATCTTATTGTTGAGAGATTTCGGGGGGAAGATATACCCACTAATTATTTAGTGGCAGACTTGCAGTAATCGTAAAACATTAAAAAAAAATCATTAAGAACAAACGTATTGTTAATCAAATTTCTCTACATTTCATTGTGAAAGAAAAAAACAATAACTGTAAAATGGATATCGATTTGAATATTCCTTGGGAAGACGAAAGAAATGACTCAAGTAGTGAAGACGTTGTTATTGTTAATGATGATATGAATGACGATGCTGCCAACAACTATGATTTCGACGATTCTCCTCCAATTGTCGAAGGAGGATGGGTGCAAAGGGTAGGTACTATGTTAAAAACTGGGGGCAATGCCGATTCTATGGACGTTAATCCTATCACCACAGGAATGACGTTTGTGAATGGAGATGAGTGTGCTGCGTATTGTTACCTATATGCGTATAAAAACGCCTTTCAAATTTTTATTAGGTGTAGTGAACTAATGAAGAAATACAGGATAAAGGTGTAAAGTGCAATGGTACGGGGAAGAACCGAACTCGTTTCTACATGATGAAGCGAATCAGATTTTGTTGTGCACGAGGGGCGGAGCCGAGCCAAAAAAAACGGGTTTAAAGACATTCCAAACTTCGAGAAGTGCAAATTCGTAGTAGAAGCATCTTTGCGAGATGATTTAGTCGTCATCGGTGCGTGTTCGTTGGTGCACAATCACGAATTGAAACCTGAAAATACTCGTCACATGGTTAGTTACAAGATGTTTGACGAATATTTTAAAAGACGGGCCTTGTTGAACGATGTCGCCGGTATTTCTATAGCTAAAAACTTTAACATTTTACTTAGAGAGGCGGGTGGGCATGAAAATCTACGGATCAATTCGCGGGATATGAGGAACTAGGTTAATCTTGAGCGAAGACGTAGCAGAATTAATGGTGATGTTGCGGCTTTGGAACAATGATTTATTAAGCTTAGAGAAGTTGATCCCGAATTTTACTACGCTATCGAGAAGGATGGCGAAGGGAAACTACTTAACATGTTTTGGGCCGATGGGCGTTGTAGAGGAATGGCCAAGGCATTCGGTGATGTGTTTTCTTATGATGCTACATTTTGTGTGAACAGGTAACCAAGACATATGTTAATTATTCTAAATCAATTTGCAGTCTTTGTTTTTCAATCTTTTCAAATTATTTAGAAGAAACCTTAATTGCCACTGATGAACAATGAGTTTGTCAAATTTGAGTCCTAATTTGTCAAATTTGAGTACTCACTTATTGGACCTTCTACATGTTTACCCAGTTTAATTGATGGTCTTATGGTCTTTACATGATAACATGGAATGTAGTGCAAGCTAAATAAAGGACCCGCTGTTTTTTTTTTTTTTTGTTTTAAAGAAGTTATAACAATTCTTATAATGTACATTAACTTATCGAGATGGCGAATTGTACATTAACAGCCATGACACGAATTTTTGTACGGGTATTGCTATAAATAAAGTACGTTAATGTACATTATAATGTGTAACTTATTTTCATAAAATAGCATTTCTAAGCTACGATCGGTATAACGTACTAGTTAATTTATTAAAATAGCAGTTCTAACCTACGATCGGTATAACGTACTACTTAATTTATTAAAATAGCATTTCTAAGCTACGATCGGTATAACGTGTAACTTATGTTCATAAAATAGCATTTCTAAGCTACGATCGGTATAACGTCCTAGTTAATTTCTTAATATATATTCACTTTTGCGCCAATTGTGTTCAATTCAAAAAATCAAACCTAGATTAAATTGAGGTTTTTAGTTTAAAAAAATAAATTTAAAATAATGTGGCTTCGAGGAATCGAACACGAGTAGACTAATGTAACGAGTTGTTTTTTTAAAAAACAGACTACTAACCAGTGGAGCAATGACTATCAACATATCTACTAATCAAATAAATTTAACCATATTATAAATCGAATATCAGTATTTGAATTCATAATATACATTTTCCGTTTTTAACTTTATTCAGAAAATATTCTATTCTATATTCTTATAATTCCCTAATTCCTATAATATAGATTAATATACAATTTTAATTTTTTTATCACCTTCCTATTATATCCCCATAATATCTTCATATTATATCTCCATAATATCTTCATATTTGGTCTTCAAAAAACAAATATATTCATATTTAATTTTCATTAGGCCATACATTTCGGTTTACATAATGTTTTGGTGGGAAAATATGGAGGGAAAACTTGGAGGGAAAAAAATTGGAGGGAAACATTTGGAGGGAAACATTTCATTAACATCCACTATATAAACAATTGGTAGATGTAACCTCTATTCACAAATCAAAACTCACAAGAAAAATCTTAATCACTCAAATACATCAAAAATTATCCACTTTATCATCATGGCTAATCAATTGCAATATCAAATGTTAAATAGGGAGATAGTCGTTGATACGTGCATATTATATAGAATTTTACAGTCCCTTTTGCCACATATTTCTGTGACTTTAAGTGGTTTTCTATCATTTTATGCCCCGAATAGACTACTTTGTGTTTGTATTGCTATTTTGCAGATATAAGCCGGATTGTAGCAGAAACCAAGCTTTTCTGGCCTGAAATTTGCATGTTTAGAGGATGGAAGCACAAAAGGCGATTACTCGTGCATGGAATAGCATGGAACCTGCCGTTGACCACACATTGACCCAAGTCGACGAAGACCAAGTAGACTGGACGAGCAGAAAGCCTCGATCGATCTGTCCTGTGCTCGATCGAGAGGACTTGAAGAGTAGAAGGTCTCGATCGAACTGTCCTGTGTTCGATCGAGAGAGCTGCAAGGAGAAGATCTCGAACGATAGGTCTCACTCTTCGTTCGAGGAGGCTGCCGAAGATTGTTCCTCGATCGAGAACCTTAAGTGCTCGATCGAGAAGTTTTTAGGGTTAGCTACGTTAGGAAAGCCCGTAGGTTAATAATACTATGTACGTGTTTTACTATAAAAACACATAAGGTCGTTTGACCTAAGTATCTCTTCTCTTATTATCAGACACTTTTAATTATTCAATATTAGATTCCTTCCTTCCTTTTACTTCTCTTCCTTTTACCCTTTATCACGTTCGTTTGTGGATTGAAAGCTGGAATCATACGTTCTCTACGCCGGATCGCTCGTGACTGTATTACTCCTTCTTTTAGTTCTATTTTCTCGTATTATGTTGTTGTTTAGTATGATTATGATAATTGCTTTTGTTAGTAATTATAGTATGAGTAGCTAAATTTCGTATATGTGAGGATGAGGGAAGCCGTGTCCATGCATGCTAGGGTATAACGGGTAGGGCAGTTTTACGGTAGGAATTGTAGTTAGACATTATAATTGTTGTTTTGGTTGAATGAGTGCACGCAGGAGACCATTCGCTTAGTTCACCCCCGACCTAGATCGAAAAATTGGAAGGGTAAGGCTTGTTTAACTACGATAATTGATTTCTTATGAGGATGAAAGTCAAGTAAGAATGACCTTAGGACGACTTAAGACCGAAAGGTATAGTCGGGTTTAAGGACCGAAAGGTGACGACCCAGTCCTTCCTACCTACGAACTGACCGACCTTGTTAGATTCGGAATTGTTGATGACACGGTGAACCGAAATCCTTGCATATTCCCTCTTCTTCTGATTTACTTTCGTTAATTTTATTATCCTTTATTTCTTGCTTTTATTTCTCTTTTCCTTAATCTTTATTAGTTAATTAACAAATCAAAACCCCCCAATTTAGTGACCGACAGAGAAAACCCATAGATAGAAAATTACCTCCCTGAGGAGATCGACCCTACTTACCATTAGCTTCCGTTAATTGTATTAGGTTTATTTTTGGTGTGCATAACGACTACCCATCAGTCGTGGAAATAAAATCTCATGCTAGGGATTTATTGGAGACAAGAATGTTTCTTAGGGAAATCTTAGACGTTCTTGAAACCAAAAAAGAAATAAAAGATAAAAAAGAAATCAGGATCTTATAGCTCGTATTCGCTGTAAAAACATCGAATATATCTACGAAGAAGAATTCAACTTGAAGTACTCGGCATCACTACCCCGAAGACTACTTGAAATGGCGCCAGGTAAGGCAACGTGAGTACCTTCTAATGCCCATTGTTGATGATCTATTGGTTAGGGTTGAAGGCGAGGATAATAATGGTGATCCCCCTGCAACCCCCCCTCCAACGAGTCCTCAATGGAGACAGAGAGGACGACATGGATTGGTTGGAAATAAAACAAGGCGTCTACAATTCTAGTGTTTACATAATTTTTAGCATATCGATTTCTTTTTTTCAAGTCTATTTACCACGTTTTTTAGTTTCATTTTAATTTCTTGTAATCGTTAATTTTATTTCAATAAATTATTTAGTTATTTAGTTCTCTTATTTTCCATTATTTTTTTTTGAAAGAAAAGATCAATTCATTAATAAATAGTCATACGACATCTGCAACATGTGTTAAATTTGACCAGATACAAATCGATAAAAACCAAATAAAATAAAATCTCGTTCAAGAAAAATCTGTAACGTGAATTGTTCCAAAGCACGTCCTCTATCATATCCGCCGCAAAGAGCTTTTCACAAGAGTATCGTAGAATCTTGCGCCTTGACGAGAAACAATTTCATCTGACCAAATTGAGTGCAACCAACAAACTGACAACATATGTAATACCATATAACGATCAATTACGAAACTGATATTTCGCATCTTCACCATACGAGGAACGACCAAGGCGCTCTTTTCTATATTACCAATAGAACAAAAACCTAGAAAAACTAGGACTGAAAAAACTCCGAAAATAGAGATGGACAAACGGATCTCACCAAAAGGGAGACTTTTATTGATTAATTCATAAAGATTCATACTAAGATATGGTAAATAAAGCTATTTGGGTGGCTTACCATCAATCAATTGTCGATGGAAGCCCCAGATTTGATCGATGGAGGTTAGGGTTTTTTTAGGGAGAAGAGAGGGTTTTTTATAGAGAGAGAGGGGCAAGTTGGAGTTTATTAAGCGTCCGACGGATAACTCCTCTTATTTTCCATTATTGTATGTTCACTACTTAAATTTTAAAAAACCACAAATAGTGAAAATGTTAAGACAATCATATTTACGAAATTACAAGCGCTAGTGATGTAATTCAGAAATTAGGAAATTACAAGCCCTAGTGAAAATTGAAACCGATTTTTGAAATTGAAACTGCCCTAGTGATCTAATGAGGAAATTTAAGAAATTACAATCATTAATTCAAGCAAGAATATTTTCAAATAAAGGATATTTTATCATTTGATACGATTTTTTTTAAAATAAGGCAATTTATAATAAGGAAGTTATTCGATTTAGGGTTCAATAAGGAAGTTTCGATTATGCCCTAATTAATTTTTTTTTCCTTTTATGCCCTAATTATTTCGATTAGGCTTCATATACATGATTAACACAAGTTTATTACGTTCTAAATAAATGAACAAAATTAGGGTTACTTGGATTTGACAAATTGAATTACGGTTCAAAAATAAATTGATCGATTGCGCTTAACTAAGTTAGGGTTCGTCTTATTTTTCCCCCTTTTCCCCTAATTCGATTTTAAATGATTATGAACATGGTAAATTCACGTTTGTTTTTATTGAATTTTTTTTCTTAATATTTTACGGTTACTACCAGTCTGCCACTTAATAATTAGAGGGGATATCTCCCCCCAAAATCTCTCAACAATAAGATACAATATTTGAAAAATATTCTTCAAATCAAGATATTATCTTTTTTAATAAGGAAATATTAAAAATTGAATCCAAAAATTAAAATAAGGCAATTTGTAAATGAGGCAGTTTTTAAAAAAAGACAATTTTATAATAATGGAAACAAAATTTCAACTTAAGACGTTATTAATATGTTAATTAGGGCAAGTTACTAATTAATTGATTATTAGCTACGAAGTATTATATTACAACATAATGAATTAAAATGTGTATTTGAATGTGCTGATACACTTAGCTTAGATGGTTACTAGCTTCTTTGCAAAAATCTCGCGTCGACAACCCGTGAGACATAAAAATCATTTACATTTTGATTTCAATTTTGATTTACGAAAATCGAATTTTGTAGAAGTTGAATTACCTTTTTCATCAATTAATTGATCGATTTGAATTAAGGTTCATCATATTTTCCCCCCTGTTCCCCTAAATCGATTTTCAATGATTTAAAACATGTTTAATTCAATTAATAACATTGAATTACCTTTGATTAATCGTCCAATGCTACTGTTAATTCGATTTTGATTGATTACAATTGCAATTTCATATTAAAAATTGATTAGGAAAAATTTATTTTGATCAACTAATAATGAAGAGGTCGAAAATAAGGAAGATTAATAAGTAGTAATAATAATAATAATAATAATAATAATAATAATAAGTTACCCTAAATGAGTTAACTACATGTGGTTAGCAAATTAACTACATATGTGTGATTACTAATAATGGGTCGAGATCCGGTGAGAACCACCCATATAATGAGAACCGTGAGAACCCTCACTAAATCTCCACCAAATCTCATTTCGAAAGTTTTGATGGATCATTTACCATTAGTTTAGTATATTCAAACACATTATTTAGTATCACTAAACAAAATTTATTGATTTTATTGACAAAATATAAACTTAATGTACGAAAATACAATTAGGTATACTAAAACGGCTATAGATGCACGAAAACTACTACTAGGTGCATGAAAATTTTTACATGCATGAAATAGATTACTAGGTGCATGAAATAACAGGCTCTAGGTGCACTAAAACGAGTTCTAGGTGCATGAAAATCGTTAGATACATAAAAAACCGTAGTATGTGCATGAAAATTAATAAAATGTATCTCGCCTCGATTTTCGTCAATAGTAAATATTTTTTGGGCCAAGAAATATGTTATCTAGTCATCAAATTCTATGCCGAATCCAAATATGTAATTATTTTTAGAAAAAAAGGTCCGTAAAGTGGAGTTCTCACGGTTCTCATTATCTTGGTGGTTCTCATAGGATCCTAATTCTACTAATATAACCCTTAATTAACTACACATGATTAACTCTAGTTTGCCATATGGCACAATTTGCGCAATTTAATTGGTCGTGTATGAGATTTTGATACACCTCGTGTATGTGTAGTTGTTTGTTCCATCTGTCTTGAAGTGTCATGCAACTTGCTTTAATATAAGGAATTTTTTGGGTAATTAGTGTTAATTACCCAGTTAATTGGATAAGTAGCGTTGAATTAAACAAAATTGGGTTTATAGTTTCCACGTCATCGCTTTTATTTTTTTTCCAGTTTTTTGGCAAAGCCGCTATAGTCCTTAGCGGCTTCCCTCAAATTTCATCAAAAAATGTCTCCTCGACTTACAGTAGCTTCTGTAAGTCGAAAAATTGAGTTCAAATAGCAAAGCCGCTGAGGAACATAGCGGCTTTGCCAAGAATCGTTAATAAAATTACATTAAACTACAAAATAAAAATAACATGGTTTATAAAAAAAATAATGAGCAAATATTAATAACATGGTTTATAAAAAAAATTACCCCCTTGTTGGACATGACCGCTTGTTATGACCCTCTACATTGCATAAACTACAACTATAAGAGGACTTGGAATTCTCATCCATTTCATTACGAATTCTTTTTGATTTTGGTCTTCCCTTTACTCTCATCAAAGCATAATTTGGAATCAATGTTTTATCCGTCCATGGTCTCCAATAACCCTCATCCGGAATTGGTTGAAAGATTGTGCGATAACTACCATGGTATTCCCCGGAAGAGTACAAAGGGTCAACATATTGATCCACGTCGATCGAAAAAGCACGACATACCGCCATTACATGTGAACAAGGATAATGAAAGTTTTGCCACTTATTACAAGTACAAGTCCCTTCATTCAATCGCA
>JAGPOY010004871.1:0-11511 GCA_018983105.1 Silene uniflora | reverse complement strand
ACAGACACATGACATTCTTACTACCGGCTCAAATAGCTAAATTTACATTTGCCAAAGGGAGAGATTTGATCCGAGGCCATAATTGAGGCTTCTACAATTTATTTCTCATGCTCAAACCCACACCCTCTAAGAGCCTATATGTAGACTTTACAACGTAGATTCATCCCGCTCCATGCTCCAAGAGTCCCCTTGCTGCCCCATGCTCAATCTTATGCTCCTAACACAATCCTGTTCAACACAACATCAAATACAACACGAGTTTCTGCTCATTCCAAGCACGCCCATCCTCATCTGGTATATCCGTCACAAGCACATGGGTAGATAAGACAAAAATCAAAGTGGCTAGAGAGTTACAAACAATTTGTTTTTATCTGAATTTTATTTATTGTGTCACAAACTTGTAACGGATATTGCTCCGTCACAAATTCGAATTTGTGTAGTACCATATGTGAAGTAAAACTTGACTCTAAAACGATTTATTCACATCAACCAAACAATAAAACGGATGTAAAATGTACTAAAAACGCCAATAAGGCAATAATCTCATGCAAACCTTACCATCTCTCCCGAAATTCCGTCCGATTTGCATTAATTACAAAAACCAATACTTAACTGCATGTATGTACTGTACTGTCTTAACCCAAATAACATTAACACCTCTTCTTAATAACATTAAAAAGTAGAAAATGACAAATCCCCATTTTTGAACAACTCCACTTTCATACTTGTATTGTTTCATCACTGTATCAATTCAATTCAATTCTTCATGGAGTAGTACTACTACACTACTACTCCCTAGACCCTACTCCATAATCTTGCATTTCTCAATTCAATTCCGTTCAGTTCAGTTCAACTCGACTCGATTCAAATCGTTATTCAATTCAATTCATTTAAATTTCACTTGATTACGCAATTATTCAGATCTGCGTTTTCATTTTCTAATCACCGATCATTCGATCAATCGCAAACCCTAACACCTGTTCTGATTCCGCCACGTCATCCTCCACCTGTCAGTAGTGGTATTATTTTATATATATACTGCTATGGGACAGTGCTACGGTAGACCACCCGCCGTCGCCGGCGAAACCGACGGCGGCGGAGAAGTGCACGTGCATCCTCAATCGCCGCTTCCGGCGTCAGAAGCGGCGGCAGCAGCAGCGGCGACTCGGTCGGTGAAGAATACGCCGACTAGGTCGTCAGCGGCGAGTCCGTGGCCGAGTCCGTATCCGCAAGGCGTAGGAGTGACGCCGTCTCCAGGGAGAGCGACGCCGAGGAGGTTTTTTAGGCGGCCGTTTCCGCCGCCGTCGCCGGCGAAGCATATAAAGGCTTCGATAGCGAAGAGGTTAGGGACGGGGAAGCAGAAGGAAGGAGTGATTCCGGAGGATGATGGCGGAGTAGCGAGAGAGGTTACGCCGCCGTCGCCGCAGCTTGATAAGAGTTTTGGTTATGCTAGGAATTTTGTGGCGAAGTATGAGCTTGGGAAGGAGGTAGGGCGAGGGCATTTTGGTCATACTTGTGCTGCGAAAGCGAAAAAGGGAGAGATTAAGGATCAGGTTGTTGCTGTTAAGATCATTTCTAAGGCTAAGGTGAAAATCGCTTCGACGAACATTTGTTTAGTGTTATTGTTGATCAATGCGTGTTTAATGATGCTGTTAATGTTGATTAGAAGGATTTATAGTTTCAAATTGTTTTCGATTATTTGTGACATTGATTGGATTAGTTGTGGACTTGTACTTGTAGGTTTATTGGATGTTTTGGTCATGTGGAACTTGATAGGATGCGGATTTTGGTTATTGTTGATTGAAGTCGAATCAGTGTGTATTCGATGTGTGGATGACCTTTTAGTCGCTGGAAGATGACCATGTTCGTATTGCTAGGGCTATTTAGTGTTTAGCTTTAATTAGATGTCGTCGGAGAATTTTAAGTTTTAAACGATCTGTTTCTAGCATGATTAGTGTCCTTATTTCGTGCTACGAACAAGAGAATTGAAGGCAGGGTGTATTCTGATTGTTCAGCTTGTTGACAGATTATTACATGCATGCTGTGTATGTAAATGTTGTGTGTTGCCTTTGTGTTAGTAGACGAATTACGGAGTCAAAGCATAGTTGTTGATGATAATGTAGCCATTTTAGAAAGCTGATTTTGCGTTGACATCTTGTGCCAAGTTGTCCGAAGGGTGAAGATATAGATTGCTTGCTGTTTGATTGGCATCCATTTGCCTATTAGGCTTAGAATTCATTCCTCCCCTCACCACAATTCTTAAATTAAGGTGAGGTCAATGTCTGTTGGATCAATCAACTATCAAATATTCCTAATTAGGTTCATCAATCTGAGTATAATTTCTCTGGTGGTAACTGGCAAGAGAGCTCTAGAGGATGTTAGATAGCCGGGGAAATAGAGTAGCACACAAGTCTTGAAGCTGAGATCGCATCCTCCTAACATATTGTCTAACATCACGTACCTCTTATTCATGGCTGGTTCTCACAGATTAGTATTGTAATTACCAACCCTTACCTCTGTCCCTGCTTTACCCTTGCTAATGTTGGCATCTTTTTTTTTGACTTCGCTTACGAGTGATGCCGTGGAAAATCACTGATCTGCTGATTTGATTCCGTTTGCGGTATATATGGCCCAGATTCTCATTATTTGCATTGATTGCACTCTAGTAGTATGATACATCCATTTCACATAGCAGTTCTAGACACAAAATTATCTATTGATAACTGGGTTGCAACTTCTCTATGTTTTTTAGTACAAGGATAAGGCCTAGTACATCCAACCCCTCTTATCTCGCCATCTTTGTAGTGGGTGATGGTGTTGTAATTTACTTCCCCATCTCATACTTAAAGTTCTCAGTAGTCTTGCTAAATCTAATTATTCACCCTCGGTTACAAAAACCATGCATGTAAAATATATGTACCCTATCCTTTAGGCAATGATCATCATTTTTTTTTGATGACCATTTCTACTACCGTACTGATCCTAACTCCTAAGATTTAGGTATGGATCACGTGATACATTGGAGAAAGAGTGTTCAGGATTAAGGGAAATCTCTAAGTACTACTCCGTACTTTTTTTTTTTAAATGTCATCGTAGAGCGTGTTTAGGCTATTTCTTGACAGTTCGATCTAGGTGTTGAACCATAGTCTTCAATTCTGCCACTGAAGTAAGAACCATGCCACAATTGACAAGGGCAGATCAGATCAAAATATCTGGGAGCTACCTTAGCAGAATATTTGTTGTTCTTGCTTGATGTTGAACAGAAAAGATCTTGATCTTCCATGAATATTACTTCCTCGGTCCTGCTCATTTGTTCACCTGTTCCATTTTAGGGTGTGTCAGTTCATTTATTTACCTTTTTATTTAGGAATGCTTCTAATGGGTGATTTGATCTTCCATGATATTCATTATAGATTTATAGTCCACTTATCATCCAGTAACTATCACCACAAATGGTCCCCTCCTCCCTCTTTGATTTTTGTACCAAAAATAAAGGTAAACAAATGACTCAGACGAAGGGGGTACAAGCTAACAACACCATAGCCCTAGTCCCAAAATGATGTAACAACAAGAACAACAAATGACTGACACGGATCATCATCTGAAACAGTCTTGGGGATCCAATAAGACTCCATAATATAATGCAAGAATCAAACTCAATCATTCACCCATATGGCCATATCATTTCTCTCCATAGTGTTCTCTCCATCGCTATATCCGTCAATGCTGAGAAACATCATATCATTCTCAATCCTTATCCATGTTTTTTTAAGTTTTCCTCTACCCCTCGCAATCTTTTATGTTCCCCAATATTCGAGTCTGCTAATAGGAGAATTAATCGGTCTCCTCCCAACAGCGGTTCTTACACTAGTACTAGCTCCTTCATACATGTCATTATTAGGCCAATATATTTCCACGATACCCCATTTTTCGCTAAAGCCCACCAAACTACTTTCTTGGTTCCCTGTCCTATACCAAAATCAATAATAACTATATGCAAGCATTTTTTTCCTATCTCGATAATGCTCCATCATTTATCATATAAGATAAATTGCTTCCATATTTGATCTCCTTGGCAAATTGGTTATCTGATATGTTTGCGCATTCCCTCAACCTTATTACAAGCTATAAATGAAAACTTTATTTATCCTGGTCCTTTACCAAATCGGCTATTTTGTATTAAGTTCTATGAGTAAATCATCGCTGCAAAATACTTTATAAAATTTACAAGTTTGATAGGCGTGAACATTTGTTTCTACCAAATTTCGAGAAGATGCTTATATTTATCACTTCTCTAGTGTAAAGTGTCGGAGAAGTTGTGCTTATGAGCATGATCATTGAGCTTTAAAACCAGATGAAAGGCCAATTACTAGTAATTAGCTGATGCAATATGTTGCATGTCGAACAATACAGCGTGCCTTTGCCTGAATCTCTGCCGTATAGCCGTATAGCCGTATAGGGATGCCTCAACAAAATGGGTGGTTCATGATCGTATAATTTGCACATTTTTTATTTTGAGCTGGCCGTTGAGGTGTTAATTGTGTAATAATGGAAAGAATTATAAAAATTACTTCCTAATGTATTACTTGTTCCCTAATTAGTTTTAATACTTTACTGCATCAAAGTTCCCATGTTTTTGTCATTATGGCTTGCATGGCCTTTCACCACATTTGGAAATGCTTTCTTTTAAGAGACCTGCTTGCTCGACAAATTATTTTTGTTGCTTCCGAAGATATACTGAACACAATCCCAATAAGCAATCATAGTATAACATGGCAAATGCTTCATATAAATGCGCTTTATGTGACCATATCTCTAGGTTCGAAATATCAACTTAGCTTACTTACAAAAGTGCAAAAGTTATTAATTATCAGTTCCAGTTTAACTCAATGACGTTATAACTTTGACATGTTGATATATTTCGGCCTAGCCATTTAGTTGTTTTTGTTATTTGTAGCATTTATTTTTCCCATCAATTTTAACAACCTACTGTTTTGAAGCAGATGACAACAGCAATATCAATTGAAGATGTCCGAAGAGAAGTAAAAATGCTGAAAGCACTCTCAGGGCATAGGCATTTGGTTAAATTTTACGATGCTTGCGAGGACTCAAACAATGTATATATTGTTATGGAGTATGTGCTTTATCTTAAGTTTGGATACTGTTTCTGCTTGTTGTTTTATGTGCTGTGGAAGACCATTAATACAGAAGTTTGTATTTTGCCTTGTACATTTGTAGTCTTGTGGATTGCCGCCGTGGTGATGCTAATCTTCACATTTTGTCAAAACATTTCTCTGACTTTATGATTATTGGCTTAAGGCCTTAAGTATCTGTATACCTATAAAAACTTCACTAGTTATCAATTTCCCTCTTGAGAATCCCACATACCATGTTCATGTATCCCTCGTTAAGTAAATAAATTAAAATGAGGTTGTATACTACTTACCAAAAAAAAGAGTGAGATTGTATACTTGTATGTTTTCCCATTGGTATAAGCTGTGTCTGACACTTGAGAGGAATTACAACGGGCTTCTAAACCGAGCCACTTAACCCCAGTTCTTCCCCAACATGTTACGCTGTTATACCTAATCTGTCCTTGTAAAACTATAGATACATGAGAACCGCACAGTGACTGTTTTATCAGGTTTTAATGTTGACCTTTTTTTGCCAGATTATGCGATGGAGGGGAATTACTAGATAGAATTTTGTCAAGGTAACTACTTGGTCAACTTACTTCGACGTCAATAAAATATTTTATATCTTCAACTTAAAATGGATTTTTTTCCTGACAGAGGTGGAAAGTACACAGAGGAAGACGCTAAAGCTATTATTAAACAGATTTTGAATGTTGTATCATTCTGTCATCTCCAGGGCGTAGTGCACCGTGACTTGAAGCCTGAGGTAACATCTCTTAAGGTTCTTTCTTCTTAATGTTGCTTAGGGATTTGTTTTCCCTTTTGATGGCATGACATAAGCTATTGTTACTAATGCTGCCCTTCTGGTACAGAATTTTCTCTTTACCTCCCGCAGTGAAGATGCTGACATGAAACTTATTGATTTCGGTCTCTCTGACTTTATTAGACCGGGTAAGCGCTCTTTTTTTTTTCCAGCTTTTCTTTGTGTCTCTATCATTTTTACGTTTCCCTCCATTTTTCCTGTCTCTCATTGGTTTTCCTCTAAATCGCTGGTGATGATATCTATAGCTGATCATTTTTGGATCAAGGCTTTGTTGTTATGGTGGTTGTATACTTGTATGAACTCCCCAAGTAAGGAGGTGGAATTCTTTGTTTGATGCAGATGAAAGACTTAATGATATTGTTGGAAGTGCATATTATGTTGCCCCGGAAGTTCTCCATAGATCTTATAGCCTAGAAGCAGATATTTGGAGCATTGGCGTTATAACATATATCTTGTTATGTGGAAGCAGACCTTTTTGGGCTCGCACAGAATCAGGAATATTTCGTACAGTGTTAAGAGCAGATCCCAACTTTGATGATTCACCGTGGCCTTCAGTCTCTTCAGAAGCCAAGGATTTTGTGAAAAGAATGCTTAACAAGGACTATCGCAAAAGGATGACAGCTGCCCAAGCTTTAAGTAAGTGACATCATGATCGTCTGTACTTGAAGAAAAATGATCTATCATAATCCCTTTAGCTGTCAAAAACGCCTTATGGTTGACAATTTGACATAATATTCAAATATTATATCAACATGACCATAACTATTGCTTCTGAGAAGGTGCATTTTGATGCTGTTTCAGGAAATTTAAGAATTATTTGACAATTTGTTCAATAATAAGGCTTATAACCTTTTTTTTCTACTGTAGTTAATTTTGGTATGTTTTTGTGTTGTGCAGCTCATCCTTGGTTGCGAGATGAAAACATTCCTATTCCGTTAGATATATTGATCTACAAACTGGTGAAGTCCTACCTACATGCAACTCCATTCAAACGGGCAGCATTGAAGGTATAATCCCGTAATTTCAATTGGATTTCAGACTTTCTATTTCAGATGTAGTCATTTTAACCTGGATTTGGGTTTGTTTGCTGGCTTATGTTTGGTAGCACTGCTTATCTTAGTGATCACCTCTATCTTGTGCATCCCCCTATACCATAAACGATACTCTATTCAACCATTTTTAAAATTCGTCCTTGGTGAACAAGAATCAACGAAGGCATTAATAGGCGAAAAAAAAAGGCAAATAAAGGAAATGTGTCGGATCACAAATTACAGTGACCACAAATAAAAGACAAAAAAAGGAAATATTTCAAAGTGGGATGTTTAAACATGGTCAATCCAATGTGATTATTTTGTTAGTATTTGTTTGATGTTTCAGACCTTTTCATTACTCTCAGTTTTCGGTACTTCGTTTATGTGTTCAGTTTGCGGTTTGCTTACTTGTAGTTTACGCTGTTCATTGTGGTATTTGTCACGAGTGAATTGTTTAGACATAAACTCATAATCAGTTTCCAACTTTTTACTCTTGGCTTTGTATAGCTGGTGACATAAATAATTCTGAGTTTCTGATAAGGAATGCGAGCTTGTATAAAATGTATTTAATGTGCATAGGTTTGTGCATTACATAATAATCTCAGTCCGGAGTGCCTTTTTATGTTTTATAGTACAGGAGTTTTTTTTTGGTATCTATGCGGGATGATAATCATCATTTGTTAATGTGTTCTTGATCTGCATTTTGCAGTTAATGAAAATTTTGGCGCCTTTTCTTCTCCTACTAACCCTTTGTTCTGAAAATTTTCTCATATATTAAACATAGAATTTGTGCCAATGTTATGTGCAAAACCTGATAAAACTAATTAAGATATTATTGTGCGGCTTCTAATAATTTGTAGTCATTTTGTCTGCAGCTGTTTTCTTACTGTCTATATGTATTTGCCATGTCACAATCTGTTTCCAAAAATTATTTTTACAGATGCATATGCCGCACATCCCAAACTCCCAAACCCCTATCTCGATTCCTGTTGCTGGTTGGTAGGCTGGTGGTGGATGCAGTATAACCTGTTATTCTGTCTGGCCATCACGATCATAATTATTAATTACAATTATGCTTATTCATAGTCACTTTTCCCTCTCAAAGAATAGGGCACTAGTTGCTTTTAACTAAAGCCATTGAGATGAAATTATTAGATTAAAAATGCCACAATCTAGTTTGCTCTACATGTTCTCTGCTTATTAGGGAACATATTCGGTAGTCGACTAGTCGGTTATATGGTAGGACATATATATTGTAATGTAGTCGAGCTGTATTTCCTTACATGTGTAGATTTCTGTACTGGCATAATTTGTTTAACACATGAACGAGAATATACAGAAAACATTCCTGAAAACCTAGTCACTACCCTTCTTTCACTGTACATTAAAATGTGTTGTGGTATTAGTGTATCACCCTAGTGATCTCTGTTTTCTTCCTCGTCTTTTTCTCCTGTGGCTGCAGGCTTTGTCAAAGGCTCTTACAGAAGATGAGTTGGTTTACTTAAGAGCACAATTCCTACTTTTGGAGCCGAACCATGACGGACGTGTTTCCCTTGAGAACTTTCGAATGGTTAATCTCCGCACTTTTAACTTTTTTATCTTTTGAACTTTAAGTTACTGGCCTCCTTACTTAATGAAAAAAGATAATTTCTTTTTTTGAAAGCTCCCATTCTTTAACAAAGTTATTTATTTGCCTTGAGTATCGCAAATGAGATATTGTTAGGGATATCTTGATCCACACAAGAAAAAAAAATCTATTACTCCGCACTATTTAGTTATTGTCATGATCTGCAGAGTACTATTACATTTAGTTAATTGTTTTTCTTTTCCTATTTTGGGTTCAGGCTCTTGTGAGTAATGCAACCGATGCAATGAAAGAGTCTAAGGTTCCTGAAATTTTATCTGCGGTAATACATCTCTATTCGATCTTTTGTCAGTTGGGAAAATGGGCCATGATACAAGCTTTGAGATTCCTTATATGCTATAATGTTGTGCAGATGGCGCCACTTTCTTACAGAAAGATGGATTTTGATGAGTTTTGTGCAGCTGCAATCAGCACACACCAGCTTGAGGCTCGGGAAAATTGGGACCAAATTGCGTCGATTGCTTACAACCATTTCGAACGAGAAGGCAACAGGGCTATCACAGTAGAGGAACTTGCGAGGGTATGTGAAAGGCTAGCTGCCTAGTACTGTTAATTTTTATTTATCTGTTTATTGTGTTCTGATAAATTTTTGAAGCTCAAGATTTAAAAATGGACAAAGGTAAAGTAATGACCAATAACCAACCAGACACCAAGATCAAGTGAGTAGACAAGTTAGTGTGAAGAAAATAAATGAAATCGATTATAACCATAATCAATGACATGCTACTAAAGTGACCCGTCTTCATGTTTCCATCCTTCACTTCGTGCAAATCTCTCATCGTAGTGTTTTCTGCAGGAACTGAATCTTGGACCAAACGCTTATTCACTTCTAAAGGATTGGATTCGAATCCCTGACGGCAAGTTGAACTATCTTGGCTATACAAAATTTTTGCATGGGGTGACGGTCCGCAGTTCAAATACAAGGCATCAATAGCATCTTGATTTCTATGATCAAATGATTCATTAGATTGATGCCTGTTGACAGCAAGTAGGAAAGCTTTATTTTTTTCCCGATTTGGGAAGGCATAGAAGGATGTGTATAAATTAAAAGCTCAAATGTCGGGTCTCAGGTTGCTCAGAAAGAAATGTATTAATTGGGATTCTTCTAGCTCATTCCCGACGTTGTGGTCTTATAAATGTATATCGGGTTTGAGCTCAGAGACAGGTGGATGCATGTGTACTTTTTCAGTTCATTCTTTTGACATTTTATTATAGCACAGAATTCGTCTTCAGGGGAAAGAAAGAAATAGGAAAGTAAATGGTTGTTCTTTTGGGTAGAAGTGATTGCAGGAGTGGTGGTGCAAACTCGCAAAGTCAATGAAGGGTGTCGTTAGATGGTTGAGCAATTGAGGTGAGGGCTGCAGGGCCTGCAGCAAGGTGGTTCTATTTTGCCCGTATGTGTGCTCTAGATAGGCTTTGGTGGAGGGTTGTAATACATGGACGTGATGACTTTCTCCAAGTGACTACTGCTGAAGGTTATGATACATGGAAGGCATGATGTAGAAATCTATCAAAATTTTACGATAAATACCCCAGGTGTACCTGTGGCAGCGCAATCTCATATGATAAAATGGTGGATAACATACCCCGACATACCCTTTGAAAGCGGAACGGTGGATCACAACATCACTGGACTAATAATCGGGCAATTATGTCAACTAAATTATACGGAGTACACCGTAGACATAATGCCTAAATGATCCCAAGAAACGAACTCAGGATAGTAATAGCCCAAGTTAGAAAGCCCAATTAGCAAGCTCAGGATAGTAATAGCCCAAGTTAGAAGTTTGATGATAACGAGATTTGAACCCAAGTCATGAGCATCATTTCTCATAACTTTACCAATTAAGATATTAAGACATCTGCACGATAATGATTTATCAATAACACGGATAAGATACGTTGCTCTTTCGACACACTTCGGATGAACACTACAAATTAAACTAAACATAAAATTAAGAAGAAGAAAGCAAGGTTTTGTCACGAAGCATGCGATACAATCATGCAAGCTCCATTTGCCTAAAACAGTCCCTACCGAAAGAAACATGCATCTTAATCACTTTGGCTAATGCCAAAGATATTAATTAAAGTGATCATGACAAAATCAAAGATAATCATTAATCTTTCAAAGATGATGTACTTTTTTTGTTTTGGTTAGCACTTACCATTCTGACAAGAATAAATTGGATAGTTATTTGCGTCAAGCTATACATAGCAATTGCTTAGTAATGACTAACGAGCAATGACCCATGATAATTATACCAGTAAGTGGATGGTACATCCGATGTATTACCTTCAATTCTATAGTTTCTGAGCATTATACTAAAGTTTTTGAGTTTATTCACTTAAACATTAAACTCTAAAAAATTACAATAAAACTCAAAAACATTACACATAGGTTTAGTTAAATTTGAGGAAAAAAAAATTAAAATCTAACTTACAAATTTTAATATGCTCAAAAAAAATACACAATTGCTCAAAAAAAATGTATATATGCTCAAAAACTATAAAGTTGGATGTAATACATCCGATGTATGTTCCTTTTTCTCTAATTATACTTAACGACCAATAATATCTAGTATCGGCGAGCACAGTTGACCTTGACATTGACCTCGATCTATGTTAAAGGTTAAATTCACGAAATCGGAGAATATTTCGGTATCAAAATGATATCTAGTATCATATGTTCAAGTTGGAATTTTTCGGGTAATTAGCGTTAATTATCCAATTAATTTGGTAATTAGTGTTGAATTTAACATATTTGGGTTCATAGTGTCCACGTCATCACTTTATTTATTTTTCCAGTTTTTTGGTGAAAACGCTAAACTTCTTAGCGGCTTAACCAAAATAATTTTTTTTTTTTTTATAAGAGGCAAA
>JAGPOY010004869.1:0-11516 GCA_018983105.1 Silene uniflora | reverse complement strand
TTTGGCACTTCACTTCTCGTTTTTTTTTTTTTTGCTGGTATCAAGAGACAAGTCTCCTTTTGTGAGCTACTACTATTTTCCTCCGGTGAACGTAATAACCAAGTCGCGACTATAAAAGCTATGGTTGCCTAATTTGTTTCAAGTCCCAATAGGTATATGTGATTTGCATTTAATGGAGTATAATTAACTCAAAATGTCGTGATACGAATACATAATAGCATATGATTACTTGTGAATCAGTTAGTGATTCGCTGGAGTGATCTTCGAGTGGGGTTGTAATCATCTCGACTGAAAGGCAGAGATCAACCTTATTGCCTGGCATATCAATATATCATCTTTATATCGTCGTTCCTAACGATCTTCCAGATTTAAGGCAACCATGTATATGTCAACTAGTTTAGTTGATAAAGTCATGAGCGGGTTTTTTTTTAGAAAACTACGCATTCATTCTCTTGTAAGGACACGATAACATGTTTTCTAATAATGAAAAGAATGTGGTGAGTGTTATGAAATACATGTATTGTGGATGCCCATAATGTAGGATGATTCTAGAATAGTCCATTCACATCCCCACGGCATCACTCCTATTTGTAAATTGTAATCATGTATATATACCACTTTGTACTAATGCAAATGATACACTTCTCTACCATCTCTCAATCTCTTTCTAGTCTCTATATCTTATAACACGTTATCAGCACAATACTCTACCCTACAATTCCTATATTATACGTTTACTATTACTCCTATTTTATTTTTTCTCCTTTTGCTTGACCCATTAGATTTGATGGCTAATTGGAGAACATACAATATGAATTTAATGGCATTGGAAATTCACATTAAAAACAATTTTATAGTCTTACCGTCCATCCATCGACATGAACGAAATTTTATAGTCTTACCATCCATCCATCGATCTTATTATTTAATTCCGCTAATTAAGGTATGTTTCCGTTATATTTCCGTCATTGTTTATTGATATATGATTAATTATCTATGCAAACATAAGTCGTTCTATTCAAAGTGATGCGTTCCAATACTATTTAACTACACTAATAAAAGTATGTGAGTATGTTCATGTGTACGTTTGGTCGTTGCAAATTAACATTGGGTATCAAGAAACAAGAACTTTAGTTTGAGAAAAATTTTAGTTTTGTTTCACCTGTCAACTATAGAGTACATGATAATTTTTCATCCATAATTTGTCAATTACATCGTTAGTTGTGATTATGAATTATTTCATCTATTCATATATGTTGTTGATATGCATGCTATAATCATTGTTTTATTACTGACAATCATAGATAGTGGATGCTATTGGGTTTAGCGCACATAATTGGTACTATGCTCCTATTTATTCTTTTTCTACCCTCGGATGTCAAAGTTTCGCTTTCGATCTTTCTAATGTAAACGTTTTAAGCCCACGAATCGCATTTAATATCATGTGTTCATTTTGAATTGCTATTTATTCGTTTGATGAGAACACTAGTGTTAATCCCACGCAAAAGCGCGGTATTTTTAGATATAAATGTTAAGAAAATTTGACAATAATAATATTTATTTTAATTTAAAAGGCTAAAGAATATGTTTTGTTCATTTAAAGCTAAACAACAATTTATGAACCAATTGTGACCATAATTACCATTAATATTTTTGGTATATGATTAATTAGTAGTTAAATATTGTATAAGATCAATTATAGAGAGTGAGATCAATCAATTAGAAGACATTTTATAGTATCACTCGGACGCGAAAACTAAGTGGAAAAATTTCGAGATTTGTTAATCTTTTAGTAAAAAGGTGATTAGTTATACATTTTAAATCCACAATTCATTTATTTTCATGTTTCTCATAATAATGATATTATGTTAGAAATTCTTTTAATATCATACTCCGTATGTTTTAGCTACGACGTATCTTACAAAGTTAACGAAATTTTTATCACAAAAAAACTTGGAGACAAATCTTCTTCAAATAGGAAGTGTATAGGAGATTATATCAGAATAGGAAAGTATATATAGAGAATTATCTAAATAAGGATTGTGTTTTAGGCGGGAAAAATTGGAGCTTTTCTTATTCTTTTAGTTATAAGGGGGATGAGGATTGCATACGTGCTTGATTTTTTAGATTTCTTGTCATTAAAAACAAGATGGTATTAAGAAATATTATTGCATTTATGTAGGGAGCTGCTTTTTATCGCCCGTATTTTACATATTATCGCCCGAATTTGATGTTGACTGTTATGGGCAAAAATTACATTTTTTATTAAAAGGGCACGTGGTAAGCATCCATTGGAGAAGAGTATTTGGGGCGGATCAATGACGTGGCAATTTGTGGACCGTTGGATCAAACTACAACAAATACACCTTTTATGAAATATCTCACGCAAGAAAGATAATGAAAAAGTCAAAAGATTCTTTTTGTTGAGAAGGCAATGTGTGAAATAAAAGCAGTCAAAGCCGTTACCTATTTTTGTGGAAAAAGGGCTGAAAGTCAGGAGCAGAATCATGAGAGAATTGAATGCAGAATCCCTGGGTCTGAGCAGCTATATAAGGGCATCAGAACCAGCCAGAAAGGGGGGTCATCATCAACTCAAGAATTCACATTATAAGTCCAAAACAATAGAAATATCATCTCTTGTATTTCCTTACACTCGCACAATTCCGTCTCGATTATAGTGCCACTTGGGAAATTTCATCTCTCCCCGCGGTTGTTCTGACATCGGGTTTTCCGCGTCACCAAATTTCTCATGTCGTCTCTATATTTTGTCGCATTTTCCTCGTTTTTATCATCGCATTTTATATCGTTCGTAGGCCATAGATCGATCGCTTTAACCCACAAATTAAATCACTAAATCCGTAATTTTTTACCAAAACAGTTTGGTGCCCACCGTGGGGCATAGTGATCATTTTCTATAGCCAAATCTCAAAATTTAGGTCGCCATCATGTCTGGAACCAGCCAGAGCCCTTCCAGCACCCGGAACATGTCAGCCTCAGGAGCATGATCTCTTCCTGCGTCTGCAGGGTCAATGAGTGCGCTCGCAGCATCCAGCCAGATGGTTCCCATCAGTATGCCATCAAGGATCATGCCCATGCCTCTGCCCGCTAAGCCGCCATAGAAACCCAAAACAGGCGATGCATCTGGACCATCGCAGACCAGCCGAGAAAGCAGTCCCAACATGAGTGAAGCTCTGTTTCGGAGCCAGAACCAGGAGGGATCGTCCGTAGGAATTTCCGTGAAAGCAGGATCTCCATTGCTTGATCCGATGCAGGTGATGATCCAGGGGATGAACACACTACGCCAGGCGGTAGAGGATTAGAGGATCTGAGGAAGGACAACCATAACCTGATAGCCCAGATCGTAACAGCAGTCCAGTCCAGGCCTGGATCAGCCTCAGGAGCAGGATGGCAGCCTGGATCCATAATCAGTGCGACACCAGCAACGAATCACCCATCATTCGGGCAGAATCCCGGAGCACCCTGGTTGGGGGGGGGGGTACCCCTGTTGGTTCTTTTTCGCCTGTTTCTAACCCTCTTACAGGAGCAGGTAGCTTGATGGAGCAGCAGTACCTAGAGTTGAGGGACATACTATACATGATACCAGGCGCAGCCCGCCCTCTGGAGAAGGCATCACGAGACAACTACACCGATTCCCCCTTCGTTGATGACATAGCTCTCACCAGCGTTCCTAAAAGATGTGCGCCACCAGCGATGACGCTTTATGATGGGACCACAGACCCAATCGATCACGTCAACCACTATAAACAGAAGATGATGGTGATAACAGCAACAGGGCCCTTGAAGGAAGTTTGCATGTGCAAGGGATTCAGATCGATACTGTCTGGAGCAGCCTTGCAGTGGTTCGTCAGCTTACCCAACAAAAGAATAGCAAGCTTCACCGACCTAGTAAATACGTTCCACCAGCAGTTCGCCAGCAGCAGGAAGCCAGAGAAGCAGTCCTGCGACCTGTACCGAATAGTTCAGGAGACTGGGGAAACCGTACGAGATTATCTGAATCGGTTCAACAGGGAGAAGGTGTCTATTCCAGGGTGCGATGTAACCACCGCCATACAGGCCTTCCGCCATGGACTTCACCCGGACTCAGATCTGTTGTACCATGAATCCTTGCAAGCCCTTCGAGGAGGTTCAAAGATGTATCTTGGGGCCATAAGACTGGAGGAGGACCCAGTACCCAGTAGAGCTGTCTATGATGCAGATCGTACATCCTGAAAAGCTCCTATGGAAAAGAGAAATGAGATACCAAAGCCCTCAAGGCTACAGCAGAAGCATGAATAAAGAGCCTGGAAGCACGGATGTGAGGGACGACGTAGACCTGCCCCAAAAAGATGGCTGATCCTGGATCTGAAGCTGACTCTGGATCTAAAATCCGATATATCAAGGTTTGCAGTGATTCCAAGCTTATAGTTAACCATGTAAATGATTCTTATGAAGCCAGGGATTTCAAGATGATAGCCTATCTGGAGGTAGCAAAGTAGTTAACCCTCAGGTTTGCCACATTCAACATCAAGCAAATTCCCCGGGATCAGAATGTGGAGGCATATGCCCTAGCAACTATGGGGGCAATGTTCAAATCTGGTGCTGTCTCAACCATACCGATTTAATAGAATGTCAAAAGTTAACAACGGCTTTATTGCAATAATACCCGTTGTCATACTTCCAACATGTCAACGGTTCTTAACCGTTATCCATTGTTTTGATGAAACTTGATAACAGTTGTTTTTTAAATAAAAACGTTGTAAAAGTTTAGAATTAGACAACGGTTATTGTTCGTTAACATTTAATTTTGGCAGTTTGAATAGTAGATTAAATATGTCAACGGTTCTTAAGCTAAATAAAACCGTTGTTAATGTATTATATACAACGGTTTCCTTAAAACCGTTATCTAAAAAACTAATCCTAGCAACTGCTAAAATGCTATTTTTTCAGCAGCTGCTGAAAAATTAGCATTCCAGCAGATGTGCACTGCAAAAATTCAATCATGCATCAAAATATTATACCAAATGATCAATTAAACCCAGTTCTTATACAGTACTACAAACCATCGGATGATCAAAAGCCAATCCAGTACTTCCTCAAAAAACACAAAAGAAACCAATACACAACGGCTCTATATATACACATACATAAAGCATGAGCAAACTATTGAGAATCCGCTATTGAAAGAACATAAATGGCCCACATATTTCTCAACTGGGTGATGTCGTCTGGCGAGTAGTCTGGGCTTTGTTGACTTTGAGTGGAAATTACAATTCAAAATATACATAATCAAAATAGACATAATACATGTGAGTATACAGAATTGAATTCAATTTACGTCTGAAATAGTTTTTAAATCCCACTAACCCGTGTCGGAATGGTAGAATAATTTTCGTTGATAACCTCCCACATGGACTGGCAAACGTAAAAGGCGCATTGTTTGTCGTCTCGTGCTTTAGGAGACTATTATATAAATCACACACAGATCAGCTGAATTGGCTAATTAACCTCTCGTGCTTTATGAGACTATTATATAAATCACATAAATTAAATGATACGAGTAATTATTAAGAATACACTTACTAATGGCATGATAAAATTGGGATCATTGCTGCTCTCATATTTCTCAAGTAGACATAATCCTCTTTTTGCTTCAAAAACACTAATTCATATATACACACACATACCATTATTATTTGCATATATATGGCTCAAGTCATACAATAACAAATGACATTATTGAAGGTTGTAAACTTACTCAGTTATCATCTTTACTATACAGTGAGAGGGTTTGCCTTTGGAAGAGTCAATCCAGTACACTGTTTTTGTTTCCAGTTGAATCACCATTAGCACCAATTGCTTCCTATTCAATTTTGGGAAATTCAACTGTTAATAATAATTTTATAGATTCGTGATTCATTACAATAATCACGTACTATACACACATATTCTCATGGTAGAGGGCAAGCCATAGTTTTTTGGTCGACATCAACCGACGAGCGATACTATTGATTTGTTCTTCGTATGAAATTCTTTGCACAGAGAACGCCTTAGGACTCAAGAATCCGTAGGCGTGAATTGGGAAGTTCTTCACAGCGATATGATTATTGAGGTACCTATTACGCCACATGGAACGAAGAATGTTATTGTGATTGATAATTTAAACTAACATACATCATTATTCGAAAATGGAAATGACTAATTAGTTTTATTAAATAATTAAACTTATTTCATCCAAATCAAAATGTGAACAACATCTAAATTGTGGAGGTCCACAAATTCCATCAGTTGCTTTGGGTCCAGTACGGCTATATCAGATGTGCCCAAAACTTCCTATTCAATGTTAATCATGACCACAACCACTCTAGGTGACTTCCTTACAGCCAGGTTGTGCAAAGCCTTCAGCGAAGAAGTTTTCATTTTTTGCTTATAGTCACACGATGACAACATTGATGAGTTTGGCCGTTGACGTAGTAATAGTAGCTTTCAGCGAAGAATCATAAGCAGGCTTGATTGCTGCAAAAGTAGTTTTTGTGGAAGACGTAGGCCTTTCGGTGAGTTTGGCCGTTGACGTAGTAATAGTAGCTTTAACTGCCGCAATGGCTTTGTTTAATTCCTGCAAATATAAAGATTAAAGTACGTACGATATGTTAACATTCGTACCCTAATTAATATATTTAAAGAATAAGTAATAATTAACGTCTGCATAATTAACCTTGGAGATGACAACATTGATGAGGGTGTCAGGCCATTGCACAAAAGAACCTAGGGCTTCTTTCAAGCAAGTGACCTCGGCAGTATTAAGGAAACTCATATCTAGCAATATTCTTTCCTATTATTTTTAGTAAATTCTTGTATTCCATATTTATGTTCTTGTACTTATTTTCCATGTCTTGTATTTCCTAATTCTATTCACCTAGCTAGAACTATTGTACTATAAATAGGTTGTAATATTCTTGTTCATAAAATCAAGCTTTTACAATTATATCGTTCTCTCTTATAGGCAGTAGGAATCGGTACTTTTACATTCGCATACTCGTCTTTATATAAGTGGGAGACTTCCACTTTACGGCAACCATGACGAAGGGGTATCATGAACCTTGACTTGTTGAAGCCGGTCGTAAGTGAACACGTATCCTTTGGCAACAACAACTTTCTCTTTCCCCTTTAAACACAAAAGACGACAAAGCGTCTTCCAATCGCCCTTCACGACAGCTTTAATCAATTAGTACACATACATGCACTACCTTTAATGAATTTCATAAGTAAAAAACGTGTATGATATGAATAATTATAAACTAGCAGTTACTACCTCGCCAAAAGCCGGAATTGTCCTTGTCGGTGTTGAGAAGAACGTCTGATCATCAACTTCCTCCGCCTCATCCTGTGTCACGGCATTCCTGGCTTCCTCTTCCTCTTCAACATCCTGATAATGATCCTTTGACATGTACTCGGCTTCCACCTCAGTGTCTTCCTTCTCCCTCTCCATGTCCTCCTCGACTTTCTTCTGCACATTAAGACTTGTCCATCTAACACGTACTGATTTTCCAAATCATATAACACATTTATTTATAAGACATATATAAGTATTAGTACCTCATTATCAATGACCATGTCTTCTTTGTCCTCCTCTGACAAGTCATCATCCTCCTCATCTGCATCCTTTATGACTTCTTGAACCATATCCAACTCTTCTTCTGATGGCTTTTGCCCCGTTTTAACCATTCTCATTATCAACCTGGCCATTTTCTGTAGCTGTGTGTGTAGTAAATATTAATTTCTGCATATATAGTTATAAATTATGTTGAATCAAACACAGTATTTATATGATTACCTTCTTAAAATCATCACCACTAATCATCCTTCGAATAGTTTTCTCAAAATACTGTGTGATATCAACATGCGTCGATACCCCTCTCACGCGACCTGGATGCTCTGCTTTGCCGATTGCCCTAACAAGAATGTCATCACATCGTTGAGGCTTCCATTTTCCTTTCTCTACCTCCTTCTCACAGATCCTCTACATACACATAAATTTTATTTAAACTCGGAAATTATATAACTCCGACCACCAGTGGTAGGAATGACATATTAAGTCAAACTTACAATTTTCTCTTTGATGTCCTTATCGTATTCCGTTTCCGTCTTTGCATTCTTAGGTGTGTGACCTTCCACCCAAGCGTCGTGACGACTGAATTTGCCAACCTTTGCCTTCAATTCATTAATCCACATTGATATCAACTCAAAATACATGATTGCTATGAACATATATACGGACTACAAGAATTATGCACTTACAAGCTTCGCCTTAATCAATCTAAAACCACATCGGGAGCCGTAAAATATGGTCTTTTTCTTTGAAATGTTCTCCTTGTTCTTCTTACTGATAAGTGTCTAATTCACACATTTTGCCCCCTTAATTTAGCTCTACTTTACATGCCATTTGACACTTATCTTAATGTTTTATGAGCTAATTTGTGTATTCTAGTATCTTTGCTTGCTTTGTCATGTGTTGTAGGTACTTGAGCTCTTATGAGCTAAATTCTACTAATATTGCAAGTATAGAGTACAAGGCTCTAAGTAAGAGAACAAGATTGGACTAAGTGTTGAAATTTGCATGGGTTTTGCATGAGATAATTGTTGGGTTAATGCAACAAATGTAAAATGAAGTCAGTGCAAGTCAAAGCCCAAGTATCAAAGTCCAAATTATGGTGGAAAACTTAGGATTCCAAAATGCTTTTGGATGCTCACATGAGAATTTTTTGATAGTAAATTCTCACTTAAATTGGGTGATTAAGAGGCATTAAGAGGCTTGCATGAGATTCCTTCAACAATTAATCAAGAAATTAAGAGTAATAACTTTGGGTTGACCTTACCTAAAGCTTTATGTTTCTCACTCTCATTTCCTATAAAAAAGGGTGTTGAATCCAACACTTTGAGACATCTCTTCAAACATCCTCTTTACACAATTCTTACATATAATTCTCTCTAAATATTAGTTGTTAGATTATAGTTAGTATAGTTTAATTACATTAGTTTGTTTACATTTCCTTTTAGCATTTATAATACAATTTCCATTCCAAGTTAATTCCAAATTATATTCAAGTCATTTCTATTTGCATTATTGTTCTACATTTCCATTTCCATTGTTAAGGTAACATTACTTCTCTTATTATTTCATTGTCATTATGTTTTCATATCATTAGTCATTAGTTTACCTTTTATCATGCAAGAGTAATTTCCTTTGTCTAGAGAATAAGGGAAACCATGCATAAATATCTCTTGTAATTGTTGAAATAGGATAAATTAATACTGATAAATTGTTTCTATCACATGCTCGTTTTGGTTAAGATTAATCTATGTTTAAAATACACAAACAATTGATTAAGTGGGTTAATTCGTTCTATAAGTCGAGAGGCACGGAAATTGAGTTAGACCACGGAACTTGAGTTAGACTTTGCATGTGTTAGTAGAGTAACCTAGTAGTCGAGAGCCTCTAGGACCCATTCTATGGTTGATGCTATTATCGAGATGCTAATGTCGTAAGACGGGTATCTTTAAACCTAAATATTTATCACTTTTATCAATTCTTATTTTACTTTGAACATTTACATAATTTGCATGTGTGACCCGACTTCCCTAGACATCTTCTTTTATTATTGTTGTTTCCGCTTATTTGCTTAAATCAATCAACCAACCAATCGTTAAACCGACCTTGATAAAATTATACCCATAGCAACTTACATAGCAACTACCAAGCTCTCTGTGGATTCGACTCCTACATACTACATTTATTTGTTGTACCGTTACGGTATTTTTGTATAGGTGTGCGATAGCCTATCACTTACTCATAGCCTTCACCAAACAAATTGTATCGAGAAACGTAAGCATGACCAAACACTAAACTACGTATACGTCTTTACTTATATAAGTATTAATTAGGTTACCTTAAACTTGTCAAACTGCCTATATGTGATATAGCTATCCCAATGGTCGTGAGTGACATACGGATACTTCTTTGTTGGTGGTTTCTTGTTCATCTCCCCGGATTCCTTGTTGAACAAGTGCTTTTGAGCAACCTTTAACTTCCAGGATCTGAGGGCTTCCGCTGTCTTTCTTTTAAGGTACTTTTTTATACTTTTCGGGGACAACGTAAGCTAACTGCATATATGATGAGCATATTTGGTTAGTTTCGGCTACTACACATATCAAGTAGTAACTTAATTCCAGCTAGCTAAAGCATTTATAAATTGTATATACCTTTATTCTGTCTATTAGCATGGTATTCCGTGTTTTACTCAGTTCAATCATGCGCGGTGTACCGAGAGGCACATACTGTCTTACACAGCAACCAATCCAACTTGCAAAATACCCGACTTAGGCCCTGTTCTTTTGAACTTAATTTCAGTTCAATTCAGTTCAGTTCAGTTCAGTTCAGCTCCATTCAGTTCAGCTTCATTCAGTTCAGTTAAGTTCGGTTCAGTTCAGTTCAGATCAGTTCAGTTCAGCTCAGTCCAGTTCAGTTCAGTTCAGTTCTGATTAGTTTTGTTCAACATAATTATTGTTCATATTTTCTTATTCTTATTATTTACACTACGCCAAATATCACCACCAATAACGGTCAAATAACGCATTTACCGTAATTAAATAGAAACACGAAACCGTTATTGCAACGACGGTTGTTAAATGTATACCACGGTTAAAAACCGTTATATTAAAACAATAACGCACCATAATACCGTTATCACAACTCAATAACGGTTATAAAACTGTTGTAAAATATATTAATGGCAACAGGTATACTATTAAGAAACCGTTATTACATATTAATAACGTTGCGCAAAACATTGTCCTAGTTATCAATGACTACGGTTTCGCGGTAGGAAAACCGTTAATAAAAAGTATACATAATAACGGATCATTTCGTAATCAATTTCGTAACCTTAACAACGGCTTTACTACAAAAACAACAGTTGTCATATTTCTTACCTTGACAACGATTGTTCTTCTATAAATAAGCGTTGTAATTGTGGAGAATAAGACAACGGTTATTGTTCGTTATCATTTAATTTTGGCAACTTGAATAGTAGATTAAATATGTCAACGGTTCTTAAGCCAAACAAAACCGTTGTAAGATATTATGTAAAACGGTTTTTTTTTAACCGTTATCTTTATTAAATATTTTTTTTTTTTTAAAAAAGTAATCCTGGCAGCTGCTGAAATGCTATTTTTTCAACAACGTTTCTAGCAGCTGCTGAAATAATTGCATTCCAGTGCTGCTGGAATGCAATTTTTTCAGCAGCTGCTGAAATAATAGCATTCCAGCAGATGTGCACTGCAAAAATTCAATCCTGCATCAAAATATTACACCCAATGATCAATTAAACCCAGAATTTATACAGTAGTACAAACCAGTGGATGATGAAAAGCACTAATCCAGTACTTCCTCAAAAAACACAAAAGAAGCCAATACACAACGGCTCTATATATACACGTACATAAAGCATGAGCAACCTATT
>JAGPOY010004868.1:0-11517 GCA_018983105.1 Silene uniflora | reverse complement strand
CAATAAAATTTAAGAGGGAGTTGCACATATAAACAGTTTACAATTAGAGTGATGTAAATTTTTATTTTCCATTTAATCTATTCTGGTTTTAAAAATTAAAAGGTCAATATTTAATGTTAAGTATATTATTATTTGTCTCTAATATTTACATATTCTTTATTATTTTATAAACGGCATAAAATTATAATTATGTGATATTTATTTGCTGCTTAAAATATTCTAACAATAAAAGTAAAAATTATAAATTTAGTATGAATTTTTATTTTTAATTGTTTTTTAAATTTATCTAGAAATTAAAAAGGCCACATTTTAATTTTTGTTATGCTATTTGTATTTAATGTTTCATAATTTTTTTTCTTTTTAAATAAGAAATAAGGATGTGGCGGATTGGTGACGTGGCATTGAGGTGGCATTTAATCTATGTCTACATGGCTTTTAATAGTTAGCCTTTTAATATGTATTATAGATTATAGATGAGAATAATTACGACAATCAATGTCGGCGGAGGTCATATGTGATGTATCTCACGTATAAGACACGTGGTGCGATTATTTATCGACTACACAAAATTTTATTTGATACCATCTTAAAGTTAAAGCAATGTTAAATTTTGTAAATCTAAGATATTAGGTAGAACACTGTTGTTTAAACTCACTATACCGACTAGGCTTTTGAGGTTTTGTTAATATTAAAAAAAAACGTATTTTAAAACTATTGCAATGTTTATGCCTAATGCATATTCTAAAAAACAAGAACACTGAAATTGTTCTTTATTACACCAGGTAGATACCGGATATGATGAGAATTGATATTAACTTTCAAGAAAAGAAGAGTCCATTAACATGAGTCAGGAGCTAGCCTAGCAATTACAAGTTACAGGTTCGAACTCACGCGCACTTATGTGGAGAAGATCTTAAGTCTTCCCTTTTAACCACTCGGGCAAACCTGGTTTGAACCCACGTGTGTTTATGTGCAGAAGATCTGTTTTAACCACTCGTGCAAACTTGCTTTTATTAATGTAAGCCTCGGATTTTGCCAAAGTAAAAATAATTACACATTAATAAAACTAAATAGGAGAAAGGAATTTGGTCATGGATAATCGGGTATAAAAGGACATTCTACTTCAAAAAGCCCTTGTATCAAAAAATTTCATGTGTTGCGTTTCGCTTCACCCTAATACTAATTTTGTTAATTCTATCAAAATTTGAATTAATGAAAATGCCACCGGCCATAAGAAAAATGAGATTTTTATGACAACTAATCAATGTTAGTGGAGATTTGAAGTGAAGTATCATGTATTTCATGTACATGACACGGTGCAATTATTTTACGATTGCACAAAATCTCATTTGACAAAGTTTAGAACAATGTTAATTGTTGTAAATCTAAGATATTACCACACTTATTTTATTAAAACCACGTGGCACATATTCCTTTCAAGTGATAAAATTAGAGATGCAGGATGTGAAGTTCGAACATAATCACACTTATGTGTTGAAGATCTTAAATCTTCCTCTTAGCCACTCGGGAAAAGCTGCTTTTGTCAATGTAAACCTCAATTTAGTTAATCAATTTATAGACTAATCATACAATGATATAATTAAAAAGGAAAAAATTGTTGAAAGCGGTCCAAAATTCTTTAGGATATCTAAAAGAAAAAGTTGATGGTGAAGCTTTTAGGCTACATTCTATTTCAAAAGACATTATACGTAACACAAATTCTCATTTGTGACGGACACTATCCGTCACAAGCTTGTGACGGATACCATATTCTCTCACAAAATACCCATCAAGGGTGAGTGGAGAAGCACATGGGGGGTGCCCACCTTGTCCCCTCTACCCATTTCCTCTCACAAATTACCCGTCACAAGATCCGACCCGTCGCAAGCAAGACCTACTGTAGGCTACATTCTCTCGCGTTTTCACTTCCCACACGCATAAATAAAAGTGGTTTTGTTATTGCTAATTATATTAGAAGTGATGAAAATGCAACTAACTATTGCAATAATGAGAATAATTACTACACACTATTATTAGCAGATATCATATGGATGTATCTCGTGTTTCTTGGTGTACGATCAAACAAAATATTATTTGCGACCGTCTTAAACTTAGAACAATGTTAACTATTGTAAATCTGAGATGGTCTTAAGTAAGACTATATTTACCTACTTACGGTATGCGTTACCTATCTTATAATTATTTTATATTTTCTTTTGCTTAATAGGAGTATAAAACAAAAAAAAATGCTTAACAGCAAAAGTTTTAGAAAAACGAAATGTATCATCAAAAGTAGTTTAAATTACAAATAACCACATTGTATTTGCGTATTTTTACAAATAACAACCTTGTATTTCTATTTTTACAAATAACCCAAAAACTTTCATGCATACTCCCAATCACCGCCGTAAATTTGATCCGAAACTCGTTTTTCATATTTTCCGACTCTTTAATTAACATTTTATCTGAAATACACATATTACCCTCATCACTTAAAAATAAAAATAAAAATAAAAGTTAATAGCCTACCCAGCTCGGCTGACCAACTTATACAGCTACACACAGCCCGAGGCAGCCCAATCATAGTTGGGCCATAACTTTAAAACCCACCACAACCAGGGCACAACCCGAAACTACATCTCTTAGACTAAGATTATCCTAGTGGTCACTCCTATTGACACTTGATTAAAGTACGTGACTGTATTGTATGATGCTTATACAAATATACATTGTTTGATTGTCGATAAGAGGAACTTTGCTTAGATAAGAATCAGGTCCTAGGTAGGTTAGTTGTTAGGTCATTTGGACTTGTTTTGGTACACATGAGAGTTGAATCATGTGTGTATTGTCGGGTCAATTGGACCCGATACGCTTTGTATTTGATTAGGGGGGCAGCGTTATCATGCGTTTGGCACATTACATGATAAGGACCACTTCACTCTCAATTGGGCAACATCTTTCTCCATGAGTTACGTGCGGATGCCTCAAGTGAAGTCCATGGGGCTGAGTTAGCAATTGGACGCTCGAGTTGTCGTTCCAAGAGGTCACAAGGTTAGTTACCTTTAATCGTGAATGATAATGTCAAATGAGGTCTGGCCTGTTTAGAAGGATATGCAGTTAGTGTCCTACCAGTAGGTTGTGGTGGCTCACAATTAGCGACCACCGCATCAGGATGATTCACAATTGGCGTCTCACTTAATTCAAGTCTACCTTTCATGGATTTCATGGCTTTATTTGTGTGTTTCTGCACTCACAAAGTCTCACTCTAGAGCTGTGTGGACGAATAGTGTCCCTCACAAACTGCAAGTGGATAGTTTATTCTGATGTTTGCGACAGGGCCTGTCGGTCTTCAGAGATGTTTTCAAGGTTACTCTCAGCAGAAGAAAAAAAGCTCCATTCCTCAAGCTTTCTAGGCACGTAGTTCGAGTCCGAATTATAATTTTGAGTTTTGGCCTTAAATCACACTATGGAATATTATGAAATTGTGTGAATATTACTTGACAGGGATATAAACTGTTCCATGTTTCTTCAGAGAAATCTCGTAGTGCAATCATGGCTGGGAATACAGAACTGCATCAACTCGACCAATTTTTCGATGACCTTGTTGCACATTTCGGAAGTTTACACAAAGAAAGTAACAAAACTAGCAAAACCAAACGATTTGTACTTTCACTGAACCGAATTGATATCACCTCCAAAATCTTAGCGGCAAAATTACCCTATGCGGAGCAATTTATAAATGAAACCTACCATGGTAATATCAGTGTGTAGCGGAGTGTTTTGTGATAATGTTGGTGCTCAAATTCACTTGCAACTTGACTGAAAAAAGCTAAACAAAAGATACACCTAGACTACGGCAACCTATGTCAACACAAGCTAAATAACAAGCATACCAAGTCCTAGATCTCAATTCTCAACCAACGCGGTTGTTAACCGTTTGATATAATGACTTGAGTTGAGTGTTCCATTTGTCAATAGCTGTATACTTCTTCATTCCCTTCGACCTGTGATACATTATTATTATTAAGGCAGTCAGGTATGCAAGGATCATATAACAGTGTTGTTCATCTCTAAAGCACCAATAGTAGTAGAAATATTTACCGGTCGCTACGCTCCAGTAACCTGTTGACCTGGTCAATGTATCCTTGTACTCGGTTGTCCAATATTAGCGACACCAATAACTGCTCAACATCTTGCTCTGGCACATTAAGCTCCTGTACGCCATCAAATTTGATCACAACATCATTGATAATACCGCGGAAAGAATATGCACATAAAAATACTAAACACAAGCAACAGAATGAAGCAATTTGGTACAACACGGCCACTATGTGAATAAAATTATGGTCTCAGGAATGCTTATTTTACCTTTGATATAAAAGGTATTCTGATTCTCGTGTAAGGTTTAATCAACTTCAGCAACACTTGAGTTCTGATGTTTTTCAGGAGGTCTTCAATGTAATTTCGGATGAAGGGATCATCCATAATTGTTCTTCTGTTACTCTGAATCAACAACATCAGTGCTTCGTAAGAGAACTAGAACAACAAGATACATGTAGAAACCTACTAAAGCTAAGAAAGGGATATCACTCAGACCTTCAGAATCTTCTCAAACTCTAGAATTTCATTTCGTTGATAAGCAGCTATCAAATTTGTCATCGCCAAAATTTCAGGATCATTCTTATATCTGTAATAAAGCTTCAAGTCAGCAAACACGAATCATAGAGCTCACAAAAGACACGAACCAGAATGCCACACCCTGAGGGAAAGAAAAAACAACATACGGCTTTGCCTCCTGCCCATCAAATGGGTTGACCTCGGATTCCATTAACATGTTAGCAAGAACCAAATATCTGAGATAAAAGTAAAGAAAGGCAATGTTAGGCAAGAAAGTGGCATATCATCACTAAATGCCAAAGACAAACCATCAAAGGTTCACTGTACACAAATTTGTTATTTGACTTCCAAATTCAAGAATATTGCTAGGTAATTCTATTTATAAAAACTGTTAGTTGCATTATTTGAAACCCAAAAAAAATTAGTAGTTGGTTGGTTGCCTTGACCAGATTTCATGAAATAGGATTCGTACCAATTGTGAGTAAGGACTCAAAGGGGCTCTTGTTTGGCTGCCAAAAAACTGCCTGCCTAGGTAATCGCTAATTCATGTGGAACTCAATTTCCCACATAAGTAACTAAACACTTTCTAGAAATTCACATGAACTTGTCAAGGGAATAACTTCCAAGGAAATTTTAATTCCTCTATCAATCAAACAACCACTGCGTCCCAAAAAGATTTAGGGACGGCTAACATGAATGAACCTATAATTTTTATTTTATTTTATTTATTTATTCAGATATGGACCACCTATCAGTGTGAGGTTAAAAAAAATTAAAAGAGGAGAAAAAAAATACAAAAAAGATGTTAAGATCATGAATCATCATGTTTCTTTTTACATTATCCTACAATTTCTTGTCACTTACTATATGTTATATGCACTGTCTTAATCGACGTCGAATGCATATTCATGCGCATACTACACGACCAAATGCCACTATGTCCACTAGTGGTCGTTATGACCACAAGATACTGCTAGTTATCCCTATGAAAGTTCAGCAGCCGATTCTATGACGTACTTCTGATTTTCACCCTAAGGTTGCCTACCTCGATAATGAAGAACCAATAGTTTCTGTTGAGTAATCGTACTCGCACCACCACCACCTTCGCTCCACGATGTCACTAAGCGAGAGTTCCTTTTCTCAAACCAATGATTCCTTAAAACCAAGGCATATGTCAGACACATATTCCCAAGATATCATTTCCTTCCTAATTTTTCTTCCCAAAACCGCAACCTCCAGGAATCCTCTCGGAGATAACTCGACTAAAGCCCACATGTAGGTTGAAAACACCAGCAAAAGGACCCCGTTAGATCATTTCTAATGAATCTCCCAAAACTCATGTCTACCGTGTCTAGCCCTACTTAATGATGCATAGGCACTTATAAAAGCTACTATACAACATTGTCCCCTATTACAAATGTAATATTGTAGCGACTATTGTATCTAGTCGCTTTTAGCAAGGCCTTCCAGTTTGCATTATTTGAAACATCGCTTTGTTTTTCACCTTCTAAATGATACCTATTCTTGATAACTATAGTTTGGCCTGATGTTAAAAACAATTAAAGTACAACAAGAAAATGCAAGAGCATGCTGAAAGGCATCTCACCCTAGTTTGTCGGACTCTCCTTGACTCAAATTTGGAGACACTGGGTCCGCCTTGTCCTATAATGAGGATATACTATATATTTTATACACCTACCCCTTAATTTACTTTTGTATTATATGACACTCATTGTCTCTCCGCCACGAGCATGTCAGATTGGCAATCGACAAGCAAGAATTTCATTCTCTATCCATGCAATAACACAGGAAGCCAAAAAACTGAAATGTTAAAGTAACAAACAAACGTTAAGGATAACTTTGTTACATACTTTAGACACTGGATCCGCCTTTGGTTCCCAGCTTCATCATAGTTCTTAAAGGCCTCAAAAAAATCAGTGGCTGCTTCCGCCCACTGACGTTCTGCCATGTGCATTTTCCCACCACATTCATGAATTATTCCCATAATTCTCGGATGTGGTATAGCTGACTTTACGGTGAGAGCCTTCTGGTACAATTGCTGCAATTTAATACAAAATATTCAGGAGATAGTGTGAGAAGCTCATGAATTTGACGACTCAAGTCACAGGAGAAAGGCCAGAATACTTGAGAGTTCATTATGGTACGCTTTATACAACACACTGAGGAGCACAGACAGATTCACACATATAAAGATCATATTGTATCGTTTTGCTCACATTTCAGAAAATAAATCATACTTCCACTGTTCCATTCAGTTTTTAAGTATTCCATTTTGGACGGTTCCATTTGATTCTATACGTTTCTATTTTTAGTCACATATGACAATTCTAAATGACTATGATACCCTACCAACCCCACTTGCTTTGGGGGTAACAAAGTCTTTTCATTGCCAAATGCGTTCCTACCCCACTTGTTTTTACTTCTCCTTAGCAAAACGTAAACGTAAAGAAATCAATAGAACGGAGGAAGTATTAGTCAACAACACAATAATGCGTTTACAGTCTGAAATTACTAAAACAAAAGTTGGCAGAAGAGCATATAGAGAGTAATCATATTGCGAAGTTCTTCAGACAAGAAGCAATAATCAAGATGCACAATCTAGACAATATCATTACAATCCTAGTGGTGAAAGTTTTGCGTTTATTTTATCATCCTACTCTTCACGATACACATACTGCAATTACTTTCTAACTTCTCATTACCAGCCTGATACGACTACTTTTCAGAGCACTGATTGCTTCAAAATACAAGCACATATCTCCTGATTTCCTTTTCTACTTCACCTAGCCTTTTTCCCCCAAAACATTCTGAGTATACTATGACACGCGAAAGATAAAGACGACCTTCCATAACCTTTAGTCACTACAGCAGCTAGGTACAAGCCTACAACGCCTACAAGTACATGCAAAGAAAGCACCGAAAGACAAAATTAAGTCAAAGATGATCCACCTTGAGTTTCTTATTGTTCTTGGTCTCAGTATACATTTGAATCTCTATTGCATAAACTTCCAACAGCTGGGTTCCTTTTTTATGATCATCAGTGCCATCTTCCTTTTGACATGATTTGTGGAGTTCCTTCAGGATCTTCCAAAGATTTAAACAAAAGAAAAGGTTAGAAGCACAGCCTACACATTTGTACTGCCCAAAACGAACAAGAAAACAAGTCACAATACCTTGTTCATTCGCCCATACTCTCCCATGTCGAACCAAATATTGCAAAGCTTTAGATTAGTTTTAAACCAAAGTCTCTGACAATCAAAAAAGCAAAACAGTGAGCAGAAAATACATTATTCACATTTCACAATACACCAACTGCCTAGAGCCCTAGAACAAGTATCTTGTACTCCTAACCTCATTCTTGGCCTCTTCAAGAGCTATCAAGGTCGTCTGGTAGAACTCTTGCAGGAGATCAAAATTGTGGCTTGCTGACCCAGAAACAAAATCCATAATGCCGTTGATACACTTCTCACTATAATTTCTAGTCACTGCAGATTTTATGTACGTTAACATCTCTCTGTATGCTTCCATCATCTCTTTATACCTTCCTAACTTGTAATACAGCTTCACAGTTTGCTTTAATGCTTTAAATCCCCTAAAATATGAGTGTCAATAAGAAAAATATTACAAAATTTATATATGTAAACACTAGCAGTCTGAAAATATGTTGCAGAAATTTTTTTATGCTTCGGTAACATATCTGATGCAGTGTAACCAACCAATCCAGGTCCAGTATTTTAGGTAGTCTCTCATTATTTATAACTTCCAAGTTCCAACCTTTTTTACAGATTATATATTTATTATGTGAGAGGGTAAAAAAGGTGATGCGGCAATATGGTAGCATAAAAAAGAAAAAAAAAATCTTAACATGTGTTTGCTCAAAAACCCAATACCCGGTTACCTCTATAACAAGCTAGAAGGCTGGAATAAAGTTAACTTTTAGATAGTACTTCGTACATAACAGTCAAAAGTCAAACAAGTAATCAAACAAGTCAAACTTTTAGGTTCTATTCATTCACGTACAACACCATTACCCAATACTTCGTTCAAAATGCCAGCTGTGCTGCCACCCATAGGATAACTGTTAACATCCATTCAGCACCCATTTCTAGATAGGATCATAGCACTATTACTTTTCCTTGACACGTCTAACTTAAATCAATAGAGGCTTTGAGTCCAGATCTACTTTCCATACGAGTAGTTCCGTAACATATTTAACATGCAAGTCTTGAATAACAAATGATCTTTTATAACTCACCAATCAGCCTTCTCTGGTTCCATGCTAACTACCTCCGCAAAGCCAGCAAGTGCACCTTCGGGATCAGTTTCAACCAATCCTGAAACAAGCGAAACAAAGCCAGGCATCAGCTTTAAAATTATAATCCACAAACACACTTATCAAACTCCAAGATGGACGAGGAGCCCTAGCTAACACAAGACATTTTAAACTAGAGGAAAGAGGGCATGCGTGAAAGCACCTGCTACTATAGCCATTAAAGAAGCAAAAACGAAACTATCAGGGTCCAATGCAAGCCACATACTGGTAGTAGCCCAAAAAAGGACAAAATCGTTCCAATTGGAAATGCCAAAAGACAGCGCTATTTTCCAAAAGGTTAGTTTATTGATTGTCACAATTCACAACTCAAAAGACCCAACAGGTAGAGTAACTAAAATTGGTGTTCCAGTATGTAACTGTCTCATATTTGAGCCAGAATACAGACAAGTTTTGAGTATCTTTTATGCCTATTACCAACCAATCAAATGAAACTATACAATAGAAAAATGGATAGCCATAAAATACCTATACTACACATCCTCTGCCATAAAAATGAAAACACACACAGAATGAACAATGTTGAGAAACAAAGGGTAAGTTTACTTGTACTGTCAATTTTCACAACATCAACTCTCACAGTAATCCGCATTGACAAGTGTCAGACTAAAAATAGGATGAGGTCTTTTGGGGGAACTAGAAGAGTATTCAGATTTCAAAACTCAAACAAACGAAAGAGATTGAATGTTGGAAGTAACAATCAAAAGCAGCATTGCTTTGACGTAACTAAGCAACTAGGAAGGCACACGCAGTACCGCCAACCAACAAAGTGAACAAACAAACACAAGCCTCTTGAAATACAGAAAATCAATCTAAAGAACAAAAGTACAAAACATTCCTACTTATCCTGCCAACGTAGAAGATTCATCACCAGCAATGGCGGATCAATAATTTTTAAGTGTCGAGGTAAACCTAACCTCGAGATTCTAAGAGAAAATTAGCAATGCACTAGAGTAACTAGGGAAAAAAATCAATTTTTTCATAGCTAGTGATGAAGGTAGCATCCCCTGATAGCTCCCGTCAATCCGCTGCTGTTCACCACTTAATTTTAAAATATAATTTCCTCAAACAACATAAACAGGCACCCCCCAAAGTGAAACTAGCTACAATTGGTGACACGAATCGCGTAACACTACCACTAGGCAATACAATATTATGGTGTAGTAACTTCTGTCAACATAAATACCAATTCTTTAAACCCTACAGAACCGATACCCTAAAACTACCACCAAAACCGTTTCTTGAAACACAACAACGAATGTTTAAAGTATAACAGCATCGAATTATAACAAATTGATGAAAACCCTAAAACACATTCATAATTAAGAACCAATTAAAATCAAAAGAAGCAACCTTTGGAATTATAGTATTGATTTTCAATATCAACATCTTGTTCATCGGCATCATCATCGGAGTACTCAAACCCGTAATCTTCCATATCTGCATCTGCAACATCAACATTGTATAAACGATATAATCATCAAAAAATCAAAAAAAATATAATTAAATTGAATTACAAATTGGCAGTAGAAATAAATAAATTAAATCATCACAAGTATGTAGAAACGCACCAGAACCCATGGTAATTAAGAGTTTACAGTAAGATTTTAGAGTATCGAAATTTTTCTTCTGAACAAAAAGTTGGAATTCGAGTATGTGAAAATTAGGGATTTATGTTTCCAGGAAGTGTTTATCAACAATAAGAATATACAATTCTCGGCTCTCTTTTCCTTTTTCTTAATTAAATCCCGAGCGGTTTACCAAAAGTAGATCATGACAAGTGGGTCAATAGGGTCGGGGTCGGGGTGGGTCAGTTTGGTCGGGTCAATTTTAGGTTTGTTGGCCTCGGCTTCGGGTTAGTTCAGGTTATTTTCGGGTTAACTATTATCAAGTTATTCTTGGATAATAATCAGTTTGTATTAATAAACATTTGGGTCAGGTTATAGTGGATTGGGTTAATTCGCGTTTCGGGTCAAGCTCGGGTATTGAGTTCGGGTGTCGATTTGGGACAATTATGGTCGGGACAATTATGGTTCTAGCTTGAAGATCCGTTTTACAAAAAATTTGTGTAAAACCACCTTTAAACAGATATTTGTGTATATTAGGTCGGTCATCTTTTTTTGTCTTTGGTTTTTCATCTGTTACCCTTTTTCGAATTCTACTTGTATCTATAGCTAAACCTGACAAAAGGGTCATTCAGTTCAGTTTGGGATCGGGTTCAATCGGTTCTATTTAAATCGGTAGACCTCAGTTTCGATTTCGATCAGGTTTATTTTGGTTTATTTAAATTGGTAGACCTCAATCGTTTTGTGGTATTTCTAGTCGGGTATGATTCAGGTCAGGTCTATTTCAGTTCATCTGAGTTTCGGTTCATACTTTCTTGAGTCGAGGGTAAAAATATTAGCTTAAATATTGATGGGGCATATTCTGCACCGGCTGACCGGGTCAACATCTTGACCAAAGTCACTGCTCACTGACCACGTGTCACACAGCATGGGACTACTCGACCCTCTCGGCCTGGCAACCAGCCAGCCGAGGGACCCTCTCGG
>JAGPOY010004867.1:0-11517 GCA_018983105.1 Silene uniflora | reverse complement strand
TAATCCTTGTGGTCGATGATAAGCTAAAGTACAAACTAAGAGATAGATGGCGATATACCTCCATGATCGGATGGGCACCGCCGGTCTACGACTAAAGCTACGCTAAACTAAGATTATCTAAGATAGACTACGTTGTAGTTTGTTTGATTTGATGTTGAGTTGTCCTTTGCTTGGTGGGGGAGAGTCTCTTTATATAGACATTTCATCCCATAACCGCCCATGTAGTGGGGGAGTAGTTAAATAACTATTCCAGTCCGCTGGATTAACTCCCCTCGACCGCCGAACCTTTGTTCCTTCGAACACTTCTTGGTCCGACTTTTCACCTAGAGCGTCCAATCTTGCATCAGCGCAATTCACCATCCCTTTCCTTATGGGCCTTCCTACCCTTAACATCATACATGTTTAGGGCCGTTACTTTTTAGTGCTAACAACGGTATATCACATTGATACTCTTTTTGATTCCAATAAGGATTTGTATGAGAAACCTGACTTGAGTTGGAAACTTGGAATACAACTCTTATCCGCTTGACAAACTAACTTTTCTAATTTTTTTTTTTTAAAATAGGTAGTTTGTAATAGTTGTAAGACTTGTAACATAGATAGATAGATATATAGATATGTAGTAGACTCAAATTCTTATTATCATAAAAGTTTATCTTAATGTTTAATGAGATGTTTTATTTTTTCTTGTCTTTATTTTGAAACCTCTTATTAGATTTTTCAACCAATCACATCGCTCGAAAAAAGCTTTCTCGTTATATTTAATAATGAGATGTTTTATTTTTCTTATCTTTATTTTGAAACCTCTTATTAGATTCTTCAACCAATCACATCGCTCGAAAAATGCTTCCTGGTTATATTTAATTATGAGATGTTTTATTTTTTCTTATCTTTATTTTGAAACCTCTTATTGATCGATTCTTCAACCAATCACATCGAATATAGAAATAGATATATTATATATATATATATATATATTGATTGATTGATTATGATTTATGGTATGACTCATCACGCCACCTCCCACAGGTCTTTGCCTTTTGGATTCCGATGAGTCAACTTTCGGTTCCAATTAGAGGTGGCAAATCGGGTCACTCGGGTCGGGTACGGGCCAGGTCAGTTTGGGTCGGGTCATTCGGGTTTGCTACACAATTCGGGTCAGGTCGGGTTGGGTCGGGTCACTTTCGGGTTTTGGATGACCTGTTATCGGGTCATTTCGGGTCGGGTCACTTTCGGGTATAGGTCATTTTAGTTTAGGTTGCTTTCGAGTTAATGGCTAAGCACTTTACTTAGTACTATTTAATTAAAAAATACTATTTTGCAAATTTAATTATTTATTAGGGACGGTTACAACCAATGAAACTCTATTTTGAAATATACAATACTAGGTTTCAAGCCCGGGCGTTGCCCGGGTAAGGACGTAATAGTGGCTTTTATGTAGACCTCGTATAATGCCTCGACCCAAATAACCTGACACCCGCACCGAGAATCCAAACAATTCTCTATACAATTAGTCTCATAAGTAAGATTAACTACTTTACAACTCTTTGATTTGATGAGTACTCTCATGATATTAAGTACGTACACATCGACAAAGCTACTCTTCGATAAGCTCTTTTATTAACCTTGGCCTCTACTTTAGTACTCTTGGATTAGTACACTCTTATAATATTCATACGTACAAATCGACAAAGTGCTTTGGTGACCTGCGTAGATCAACAAAGCTCTCTCCTCCCTATATTGATTGACATTTTTTTCCTTCCGCTGTTTGATGTTCCTCATTCATCCATGCACGTACCATTCATTAACCTCTTATTCTTATACGGAGTACTTGCCATTCAAATGCCTTGTCTTTGCTCCATGTAACCATGCACCTTCTTTCCGGCCTCTATGTATTTTATCAATTTGGATATGTGTATTCGTTGGCCTCTTTCCTCTTTCCTCTTTCCTATATTTTAATAACTAATACTCCGTGTCTCCGTATGCATATGATTACTCACCAGGAAGCCAAGGGAGGGGATGATTGATCCATGACATTAGTAGGGGCATTGATAGATCGTATATGAAAAAATTTCATATTAAAATTTTTAGTGTAGGACACTTATATAGAATGATACGGAATACACAGTACTTAAAAAAGATGGAAATTATTAACAATCTATATTCATTAAAGCTGAGAGGAAACTCTATCATAAAAATTGAAAAAGCAATTGATGAACGCCGTAGTTACATTCAAGTCGAACACTTGATAAGGCCTTACTTGTGGTATACTCCAACTAACATTGCATAAATTTTATGTCGAAGACAGATTCATATTAATCAACGAATAAGAAATACTGGTTACACCTAATTGTAGCAAATAGTAGAATTAGATTTCCTTAGATTTAAGCCACAAATATTTGCATACAAAAACCAGTGGCGGACCTAGGATTGAAGTAAAGGGGGGGCACAATTTTTTTTTTCCTCGATGCCACCTTCAACAATTTTTATATTTTTTTTGAAAAATCATAAACTAATGTATATAGAACAAAATGTAACAATAATTAGTCATCTAAGAATTTTTTTCGTAAAGTAATTTATTTGAAAAATTTTCTCCCACACAAGAAAAGTTTTTTGTAAAAGTATTGAAAAATAAGAACCTACCTTAGTATATAAAACAATTTAGTGCTTTTACTAAACAACAATTGAAAGTGGCTCAATGGTTGAGACTTCAAAGGCAAGATGCTATTTAACTTTGAGGTCTAGGGATCAAGTCCCATTCCAAGCAATTTTTGCAATTAAATCGAAAAACTACAACAATTAAATGATAAGGCCCAGCCCAAATCACTAGAAATCATGTTAAAAAAATAATCCCATAAGGAGAATTGAACTTGGGACCTCAAGGGTATATTCAGTAGAACTTCTACCAACTATGCTCTCACAAACTACTTGCTTATTATGTACACTAATAATTATTAATTTCTCAGACGTTGTGGGGGGCACGTGCCCCCCCAAGGCCCCCCTTAGGTCCGCCCCTGACAAAAACACATAGACGCCACCAATGTAGTTGTAATCATAACAATTATGGACACCTAATGCCATCGATGCTTAGTTTAATATAATTTTAATTTAATTAGTGTTCACAACATACCTAATTAACGTATGATGGTAAATTGGTAAGTGATATAGAAATTCTATCAAACAAACTAAATATCTGATATAATAATTATCTAAAAATAATTGTTTTTTTATCTTATTTATTTTTCATTAATGTATTATTTATACATATTTTATTGAACAAAGGTAATAGCCAATCAAAACGCTCGAAAACATCCTCTTTTAAGTATATAAAAATAGATAGATTAATATGACTTAATACTTGTCGTTTCGAGTCATTTTGGGTCATTTCAAGTCTTTTTGAGTCGGATCACCTCGGGCGGGGTCAACATTGGGTCAGACAATGTTCGGGTCGGGTCGGGTCAATTCGGGTTACGGATCATTTTCAGGTCAAGCAAGTTTGGGTCATTTTCGGATCTCAGGTCAACCTTTTCGGGTCGGGTCATTCGGGTCTCACCCATTTTGCCAGGTTGACTACTACTGGTCTACTGCCTTCCAATGTTATGCTCTTGTAATAAACGATCAATTGAAAGGGTATTATTGGAATATCAGGCCTAACAAATAAATATAATAGAAAAATTCGATTGAAATTACCTAAGGCTATACACAAACACAAAAGACATCGGGAGATAGGATTAAAATTCTAGGGTTTGGCACAAGGTATAGAAATTAGGGAAGTTTGGCGATCATGTCTGAGCGTTGCAAGGATGGTAACGACACCAATCGTTACGAATTGCGTTCTAAGAGCATCAGGTTTTCATTCTTTTTTTTTTTTTAATCTGCTTCTGCATTCGTTTTCTTTTTGTTTCTTTTTAGTTTCGATTTCTTGGGGTTTCATTGTTTTTTCTGTTGATTATAAAACTAGATGGGAATTATATTTGTATGGGATGAATAAATAAATACTCTAGTTCACTGTGTATTTTCTTGGAATTATATTTCTGTTGATTTAATTGTTTTTTCTATATTTTCGCTTTTTGAGATGTGCGTTCAGTTCACCCCTGGCGGTTCCAAAGGATGATTCATGTCAGCTGACCCCAAATCATTTTGGGATTAAGGCTCTGTTGTTGTTGTTGTTGTTGTTGTTGTTGTTGTTGTTGTTGTTGTTGTGTTAATTGTTTATCTTATTCCAGTTGTCTACTTTGACAGTCGAAGCACCGGTTCTAAGAGCATCACTGTTCAGCCGTCTGCACAACTTAAGCGCAGGTTGTCATTCTTTCTTTTCATCATCAACTTCTGCATTTGTTTTATTTTTATTTCATTTCGGGTTTTACCGTTAAAATTAGGGATCTACAACTGCTCCAAACCATATTATGTACAATTTACCTCTTTTATACCATGATTATCTTATACTAGTGCTGTTATTTGATGACTTCTTTAATTTTTCTTATTTTCTATTTTGACAGTAGAAGCAGCCCTCGTTGTAGGTTTCCCAAGCCTATTCCTCCCAGTTGCTGTGCATACTATGACCCAGAACCAAATCGCCCTCTTCTGGTTCCCGAAGATATTCCCACTATGTATGTTAAGCCTTTCTTGCGCTTTGTTTTTTCCAACATATATTTGCATTAAACACCTTCTTCCCTGATAACGCCTCTCAATCAGACACTTCCCCGTGCCCCCTATTCCCTTAAAACGGCTCAGCTGTATATAAGTTTTTAAATATTCGACAAACAACTATTATTTTCTCACGTTTTCTTTTGCCCAACCGCACTCCTATTTGGTAGGAAAGACGAAGGAATGAAAAAGTTGTCTCATAAATATGCCAATGCTGCCTTATCATACCTGCGTCAACAGGTTTTGTTTTCCTGCTTTTTGCTGTTTCAAATTATCATGCATGCTTTGCCATTAAAATAAACAATCATGCTATTCCCTTGATATTTTTATCATTTGACAGGGTCATGACTTTAACCTGGTCTTGGCTGACTATTATCAACCAGCAGTTGTCGGTGGCGGGGTTAGGGTTCATCACAACTTCCAGGCTAAGCGGCCAAATGACCCTCCTGAGCTCACCGAGACCTTTTTCGCTCAATTGTTTTATCACAGAGATCGTAAGTTACGTTTGCACGACTTGACTGTTGAATGCTGCGTCTCTTTGGGAAGATCTGATTCTCTACCCAGTATGTAATCTAACTATTTTAATCTAATATGCGTAACTGATTGCAAGTCTGATCCTACCATTTTATTAACTTTGATTTTGGCCTGATCAACCACCTTTTAATGCAGAGAAGCGAGATAATTATGGGTGCGGATATTGTACCATATTTACTTATCACCCTAAAAATGGCTGTGATGGGTTAATTTGGGCCCGTCATGGTCCTTGCATAGGATACGATGGTTTCGTAGGATCTGGAGGAGTTTACCGAAGAATTTGAGGAGCATTCTCGAAGCTCTGGTATTTATGCTTTTGTATTTTCGACAGCCTAAGTATGTTGCTATGAACTTTACTTCCTACTGCCCTACTATGACTGGCTTTAGTATGTTGCCATGAAACTTTTATACGACTGGCTTTCAGTGCTGGGTTTAGTGTATTGCTATGAAAACTTATCCCTAACCCCCTACTAGAGCTCTTGGTGTATGATCTGAATTATTCGTAAGATAGATGATGTTTCTGTGTGTTATGATTTTTGCTTGTCCCATTGATTCTCTCTTTCAGACAAATAGGTTCAAACTCACAAGCATTAGTCATTTTAGTTGAATATTGTCGTTTCGCCATAGGATGTACACAAGGCATGCATTTGATTATCACCATTGTAACTGTAAATGTTGGCTCTACCCATCATTGTGACATTGTGGGCGCCAAAAAATGGTTGTGATATCCATAAGTAGTTTTTAAAAGATTTGCCTACGAGGCTGCTTTATTTTTATTTTTTTAACATGGATAGTTTAAGTTGTTGTACAACTTGGGCTAACAGGCTAATACCCCTCAATAAGAGAGGTGATCTGATTCATGGGTGTGAAATTTGAACTTCAGGCCCTTCAAGTTGATGCTTTGTTGTTACAGAGGGCACTCTTGGGATGTCCATACGAGTAGTAGTATAGTACAAGTACTAACAAATATGCAGAGTTCCCAAGAAATTACTACTTGCTCGTAAATCTCGTTATAGTTTCATAATTATTATTACTTTTCGATTCCTATGGAAATTTTTACTTTTCAATTCCTATATTAACCAAACAATTATTTAATATCAGTTTTTAATTTGTGAAAATTATTATCAATTTTAAACTTCGATGGATGTTTTGGACGATGAAGTTTGTCATCCTTTTTGAGTGTGAAACTCGACAGAACAAAAAAGAATAAAAAACAAATTGGTCGGAACGGTGACGATCATGATGATATTGTTTTTAAGTTTTCTAAGCTCAAGTTTTTTGCTTATTCTCCATCCAATTAGTCTATATATTAGACACGTTTTTTTGCTAATATACAAGGATTCTGTTTTCATCTTATCTATGTAAATGGTACTCCCTCTGATATGTTTACATTTGCGTTATTTTATGAGGGGAAATAAAGAAAGTGTAAACTTATCACTATACTAGAACAGAGGGAGTACTATATTATTTGATCCGTCTTAAAGTTTAAGACGGTTCGTCTAAAACAATAATTTGTTTTCTCCATATTGACTTCTTTCAACCTTCCCTCTCTAAAACCTTTTTTTCAACCTTTATTCTCACTCCTGTTGTATTACTCTTCAGAACATCACAAATTATTTTTGACAAGTAGGTGCTATCATTTAAACGTGTTCTATGAAATATAAGATGATAACAGAGGTAATTTCATAGACTATATATTCAGTTTGTGTAGAAATGATACATGTTTACCAACTTTCTTGTGTGCCCGATGATGAGATTAAAACCAAGCGAGTCATAAGCAATTGACGACGTTATAGATACATGACTAGTTTACGCTTCATTCTCCACAATCCGCGTAAGTCGTCACCAAACTTACTTCTCAGCAATCTATTTACATTCAAGATATTACAAAAGTTTATTTCCTGCAAGAATATGATATCTGCCCCTAACCCCCTACATACTCGAGCTCTTGTGTATAATGATCTGAATTATGATTTTTGCTTGTCCCATTGGTTCTTTCTTTCAGACAAATAGGCTCAAACTCACAAGCATTAGTCATTTTAGTTGAATATTGTCGTTTCACCATAGGACGATGTACACAATGCATGCATTTGATTATCACCATTATAGCTTATGCATTTGAATTGTGGGGCAGCTATGGGCGCCAAAAATGTTTGTGATATCCATTGTAATTTTCTTGCGATTTTTCTTTTTTTGAGCATGGTCGACTTCAGTGATGTGTTGCTCAAGGCCCCGGATGGTTGGCTGGCTCAAGTTGCGGTAACACTTGGGCTAACAGGCATATACCCTCAATAAGAGAGGTGATCTGGATCATGGGTTTGGAATTTGAAGTTCAGGCCCTTCACGGATACGCTGAAGGCATGTTTGGTTAATCATGCATTCTGAGCAAACGCAGGAACGGAAAAGCATCAGTTGCCACAAAGAATGCCTAGTCGTGCACAGTTATGCGTATGCATCTCAATACTATACCTGCCTATCAGAGCTTGTTCGAAGCAGCAATGAGCAAAGAAAGATTACCCCGCATTTAGAAGGGAGGATCAAAGATTAATAGTTGCATGCCTAATTTGGTGGCTAGTGATTTAGGAAGCTGTCAGTGTCAGCTGCTTAGCCAACCAAACATAGAGCCATCTTTAGTTTTGAACTGAAACTTAATTCTGAGGTCTCATGCCTGAAGAATATAGAGGATCAATTAAGTGGGATGATATTTGACCGTCTTAAGCTTAAATGGATAGTAATAGGTTGGAACTTGGAAGGAATATTATGTAGCAGCAACGCTTTATGCACAATGTAATATTCCGTATCCGTTGTATACTTGTATTCCACCAGAACACATGTAAATATACTTGTATCCATCCATATATTTTGGTGGAATATCATATCATACTTGAATCGAATGATCCACTCATCATTCAAGGAATATGCTCTTCCATTATTACCACTGTTTCTAGATTGTTCCCATGTGAAGCGATAAGAGACTACCGAGACGGTGATGGAGGAGTTTGAGGACTCCAGCTCTTGGGTGTCTGCTAGTTGTTTCTTTTTTGCGGGACTTGGACTTGGAGTGTGTTGTTGGTGGGCGATGAGAGCTTTGCGGGGGGTTTTTATAGGAGGAGGTAGGTGAAGATATGTAGTCACGTGGGTATTTGAGTGGATGTTTTTTGGAGTTGACCAGGAGTATCCCCTACCGACAGCTGGGGCAATCTCCTTTGGGTACCGAAGGCAATTTAATGGGTTGACCCCTCCCAAGTTTGACTTTTTCATTCGCAAGAGCCAGGAATCAAACCCCTGACCACTTGTTTAAGAGATGAGAGCCCTTACCACTCACACCAGCCAACTTTGGTTATTTGAGTGGATATAGGATACACGATTTGTGCAAGGTTGGATTGCCGCGTCTACAATCCTAACTCGACTATTTGAAACAGTATTTCCCCGATCTGAATTGGAATCAGAATAGGTTTTCTTCACTTAATAATTCACAAATTTTGATCCACTTAGTGAACTCTAATTCAACCAATTTTGTTAAATTTTGATCTCTGGGTTTAGAATGGAGTAAAATTACTTTTTATTCATATTTTAATTTAATTAAATAATCCATATTTCACCTAACAGTATTGATGAACGTTTTCTTTTGTGAATTTTGTTCTACCTCTTTCTCATTGAGGAACTTTTTGGGTAACCATATCAACCACTGTCGCCTGATTAGTCCAGATTTAACATTTATAAAATTATTTCAAAAATCCTGGCTAATCATGTCCGTGCTATCTTTCATAAGATTATAGGTGTTTTTACACGTAATCGCTTATTCAAGATAATATTCTTTTAGCACATGAAATTTTCAACTCATTTAAACGTAAAAAAGGCAAAGAAGGTTGGATTACGATTAAACTTGATATGAAAAAAGCATATGATCGACTAGAATTGAACTTTATTGAGGAAACTTTTAAGCAAATAAGTTTTAATGCTAAGTGTATTTCTTGGATTATGGAATGTATAAAAAACTGTTTCTTACTCGACGTTAGTGAATGAAACACCGCGAGACGTTTTTAGACCCACTCGAGGTATTCAACAAGGAGACTCACTTTCGCCGTATATATTTATTATGTGCGCTGAGATTTTAACAAGATCTCTAAAAAAAATAGTGATCTTAGTTCTAGTGATATTTGTATTAGAACTGGATCAAAGGTGGAGAAAATTCTAGTTCTTACTTTTACGGATGACACTATCATTTTCGATAAAGCCTCTAATCAGAGTAGTAGAACCATTAAGTCTATTTTAAAAATAAATTTTGCACGATATGAGGATAGTTTGTTAATTTTGACAAATCTACTTTTCAATGCACTAGAAATACTTATCGTTCTCTTCGTGAATCCTTTAGGGGGATCTTAGTATGAACGAAGAAACTCATTTGGGTAAGTATTTAGGATGTCCAATAAATGACATCAAAGTAACTAAAAATACGCTCGAAAGTATAATTCAATATTCTTGTCGTCAGTTATCGAAATGGAAAGTGAATTCGTTAGTGATGCATATATTATCGGCGCCAATTACCCTACTTTCTCTATGCGTTTTGATGTATTTTATGAGATTTCTAGTCTATTTCCGTTTTGCTTGCTTAAACTTCGTTCTTGATCGAGCCATGTACCTACATCAAGATAAAGAAGCATCAGAGGCCCCTGGGTCTGTCGGCCGGCAAAGGCCGGCTGGGGGACCTTCCTCTTGCATTTGATGAAGAATTAGAGCTTCAATTTATAAATGCTCGATGTCGGCCCTTGGGTCGGCCGACGGGCTGTCACTACTATCTGAATTTTGTCTTTAACTCCGCTTTTAGAACTCTGACCTTTTGGAACACTATAAATAGCTTATTGTAAGTTGTATTCTACACAATACCCCAGATTTAATTTAGCGGACTTCCAAGATTAAACCTTGTTAATCCTTTGTTAATCATTCCTTAATTAAACTTTAATCTTTCTTAGTTCTAGATCTAATAATTGGGTTGTAAGAAGATTGAAAATTTCCTCCATTCTTATTGAACCGAAGTTTCATAATATTGCACTTTATTTGGTATAATTCTTTTCCCTTGTTTAATTGTTAACATTTGTCTTTTTTCTAGTTTCACATGTTAGTTAATTGTTGAGATTTCTTTTGTTGCTAGTTCAGAGTAATTAGCTCTCTTGTTTATTTGTTCATGATTTTGGGTATTGTTCTTCTAGTAAAGTTTGAATCTTTGGTTCAGTTATTATCAAAGGCTCTTCCTTTTTCTATTAATCCATTTTAATTGTATTTCAATTAGTCAATTATCTTCTTTCTTATCATTAATGGCATGATTAATTGTAGAAATCAATTTTACACCGTGTCTATTGCGAAAGTGTCAACCTTTATCATTTGTTTAGGTTTAATCAAAAAAATAATTAGTGAGTAGTCCCTTCACTAAGGTGCGATTAGGCTCCAACGGCTGATAGTTCTTGAGAGGGAATTTAGCGAGGAGATTGTGCATTACGGAGGTAGAGGAGCAAGCAAGGTACTTGGGGCTTCCGACGGTTGTGGGTCGGTAAAAAAAGATGCTCACGGATATCATTCGGGATAAGCTCAGTAAAAGGTTGTCTGGCTGGCACGAGAAAATCTTGTATAGGGCTGGTAAGGAGGTTCTTTTAAAGGCGGTGGCCAATTCACTCCCTACCTATGTTATGAGTATTTTCAAAATTCCCGTTATTTATGTGATGAGGTTAGGTCGATGGTTTCTCGATTCTGGTGGGGGCATGAGGAGGGACGACGTGGTATTTGCTGGGTGGGGTGGCGGAAATTATGTAGACTGAAGGGGATGGGAGGAATGGGGTTTCGTGACTTCCAGCTGTTTAATATCGCTCTTCTTGGGAAGCAAGCTTGGAGACTGGTGACGGAAACGGAGAGCTTATGGGCTAGGGTAATGCGAGCCAAGTATTATCCGAATGAGGAGTTCATGTCGGCTGTGTTGGGGAGCAATCCGAGTTATACTTGGAGAAGCATCGTTGAGGCATAGGTGATGGGCTTTCTACGAGGGTATGGGATAACGCGTGGATACCCGGGACCCAGACGGGGCGGGTCCTGTCTCTGAGGGTGCAGGGGTACGACAATATGTTAGTTAGTGAGCTGTTGGAGGAAACCGATGTTGGGTGGAACGGGGGTCTGATTACTTCCTTGTTTTTGCCGTTCCTTGTTTTTGCCGTTCGAACGAGAGCGAATTACTAATATCCGTGTTAGTCATAATCGACCTAGTGATGAGTGGTATTGGTATGCGGAGAAGGATGACATTTATTCGGTTCGGTCTCCTTATAGACGGCTGGCGGGTGATAGGGAGGT
>JAGPOY010004866.1:15822-27340 GCA_018983105.1 Silene uniflora | reverse complement strand
ACGAAAAGTCGAAAAGGGCTAAGGATATAAATAGCAACATGTCTAAAACTTTTTTTTTTTTGTCAGAACATGTCTAAAACTTGATAACTTAAGTATGTACAATTATATAAACCCTCAGCCCTTAGCAATCAAATTTGCATCAATTGCAACTTAAACAAGATAAATACATTACACAATTTTATACCGTTATAAATAAAACTAATTTAAATCTCGCGCAATTTTGGTTGCTAGTATTGTATTGTACCAATAACGATGTTTTCGAGCAAATGTGGTGTGTTTGGAGTTGTCTAAGGAAATCGAAAATGGCGATTTTAGCATTTTGCCTTATAGCAATGCTCTCTTATGCAGGTGATCCTATTGCCTTAAACTTTGAGTGACCCTATCTTATATCTTGATCACGAGTTAAAAACTCGACAAATTCTCTTTTCAAATCATAGTAGTTGGAAGATTCTTGACCTTTTAAAGTTTTACGAATAAAAAAATTAAGTATTTCGTGCAAAATGTCAAACCTCTGTGTGATTTTTCCGAAACAAAAAACTTGAAATATTCTTTTGTTGTGTTGTAGCTGCATATGATCCATTGGACCCAACCGGGAATATAACAATTAAATGGGATATTATGTCGTGGACCCTCGATGGCTATGTGGTATCGTACTCCCTCTCTTTCACTAATATCTTCTAGTTTTCTTTATTCGCCCATTAGTTTATTTTTTTTACATACTCCGTACAATTTATGATTAATATTAGAGCGAATTATATGCAGGCAGCAGTATCGATACACAATCTCCAAATGTACCGACAAATCGGACCTCCGGGATGGCAATTGAGTTGGGCATGGGCCGGGAAAGAAGTAATATGGTCAATGGTTGGAGCACAAACAACAGAGCAAGGAGATTGCTCAAAATTTAAACTAAACACACCACATTGTTGCAAAAAGATCCCAAATGTTATAGATCTCTTGCCTAATGCACCTTTTACTCAACAATATACCAATTGTTGTAAGGGTGGGGGGCTTCCATCCTTTGGCCAAAACCCAAATGCATCATTAGCCAAATTTCAAGTCAGTGTCGGTGATGCCGGAACCTCGGTTGATGCAGTTGGCCTACCTCAAAACTTCACTTTGTTGGGCCCTGGCCCTGGGTACACTTGTGGCCCTGCTAAGATTGTTCCCTCTACCATTTTCTTTGCTCAGGACCACCGTCGTAAAACTCAAGCCTTGAGTAAGTTTTGTTTAACTCTGTAACTCTAGTGTTGACCCCGTTCTTTTCAGCTGAACTAAATTGAACTTAATGAAGCTGAATTAAACTGAACTAAAGTAATTTGATTTGTGAAGAGATGAGTTGAACTGAACTGAATAGAGCTAAACAATGATAATATCTAAGCACTTTACTTTCGATCAACATTTTCCATTCGATTTGAATTTGAGATTAACATGATAATTTAAGCACTTATACATGTTGTGTTTGTTAATTACTGATTGTAGTGACATGGAATGTAACTTGTACATGCTCTAAGTTCCTAGCCGGAAAATATCCGCCTTGTTGTGTTTCGTATTCAGCATTTTACAACGAAACAATCACTTCTTGCCCGAGTTGCGCCTGTGGATGTGAACATATAACAGACTGCATCAAGTAAGCACTACATAATTAAGTACTTCCTCTGTTCCCTAAAATTCCATATGTTACATTAAAATATACCTCACATATATTAAACAAACATATGAAATATAAATGAACGGGGAATTATAACAAAAAAAAGGCGTTTCCTCTACTACTTGCAGAAGTGACTCGAAACTACTTAAAACAGCGGGGATACATACTCCAACAAAGGACAACACGCCCTTGATTCAATGCACCCGCCATATGTGCCCAATACGAGTACACTGGCATGTTAAGGTCAATTACGAGGACTACTGGCGCGTTAAAATCAGCATCACCAACTTCAATTACCGAATGAACTACACACAGTGGACACTCACCGTTCAACATCCCAATATGAAGAATATCACCCAAGTATTCAGTTTCGAGTACACCCCCACGTCTCCATATCAATCAATAAGTAAGTTCTCATATGAAGAATAATCACCCAAGTCTTCAGTTTCGAGTTTTAATAGTGTTTATAATGTTACAGATGATACGGGAATGTTTTACGGGATGAAATACTACAATGAAATGTTGATGGAAGCTGGAAAATTCGGAAGTCTACAATCAGAGATCCTAATGCAAAAGGATCCAGACACTTTCACATTCCGGCAAGGTTGGGCTTTCCCTCGAAAGGTTTACTTTAACGGCGATGAATGTACGCTACCGCCACCTGACTCATACCCGTACCTGCCCAACTCTGTATGCAACAGATATGTCTCAGGCTTAGCAATAGTAGTTTGTTCACTGGCAGTGGCCTTTTTAACCCTAGCAATATAATGCATGTAGATTTTGGTAATGTTGTCTTCGCTTTTAGCTAAACCTTTATGTTATGAAGATTTTCGACTAAACCATTCTAAAGTAAAATTATGACTCACACCCGACATTATTCGTGCTCCGACTTGAAATAACATAATTCAGTTAAAGTGACTAACCGAAATAAACGGATCGAAATCAAATTAGAACAAAACTCAACTCAACCCAATAAAACTAAACGAATTTAACCCGATGCAAAACGAAATCGAAGAAGCCGTTTGGCGAAATAATAATTAAAACTGCAGTTTTGACTTTTGATCGAAGAACCTCCCACCAAACACTAATTGTCCACTCTCCCCTGAATTAACCTCCCCATGGGTAAAGATTCATAATCACAAAACTAAATGTTCTAATGTTCTTACTCACCCTGTCCCGGTTATTTATTTACTTATTCTATTTTCTGGTGTCTCAATCAATTGTTTACCTTTCAATTTTAGGAATGTTTTTAGTGAGCAATTTAATCATCAACACTCATGTAGTTCACCTGTCATCGAATACTTGTATACGAAGTAAATGCTATAATCTTCCTCTTTAGTTCAAACTAGTTTTAAACCCGTGAAATTCACGGGTCTACTTTTAAAATTCAAATTTAGTATCGGATATCCTCTCTGAACTCTTAATAGATATGTCCTCTTGCTAACGCCTCCAATATTGTGCCCCTCGTATAAATTCCATTAACATGATCCCGACTAAATTATTAAATCGCTCTTAATCATCAAGTTGAAAAATACTCAACTCCATATTAAGAGTTAGTTTGGGTTTTTAAGGACGTCAAACTATACATGCAACTCTTATGCTTAAGTATCAACTCGTATGCTTAAGTATCAGTATACTAAAATCTAACCTAAACACTTGACTTTTGACATGAATCTCGAGCCGAAAAACTTTGAAAAAATGGCATCTCGTCACTAAGTTATTGAGTAGAGATTAATATATTTTTTTTTTTTGTGTGTGTGTTTTCTACGATCCTTATATTTATTTAATTCTTCATTATTCGTAAAATTTAATTACCTATGACACCCGTTTTTTAAATATGTAAAATGGCTTTACAATAAATTTATTATAAAATTGTCTTAAAAGAGTTATTCAAAAAAAAGGTCGGAAGTTAGGTTAAAAACATAAATATGATTTTAGTTACTATTGATGTAAATACATGAAAATATATAAGGAAAGATATAAAATATAATCCCGAATTCTGATGACTATTGTACATGGGATTAATTTAATACTGATGACTATTGTACATGGGATTAATTTAATTTTAGACTAATGATTTTTTATTAAGAGGTGTAGAAAGTTGTGTTAAGTTTTTGAATTGTGAGTGAGCTAGGAATGTGTGAGGATGATTGGGGTTATTGATGACTGCCAATTTATAATGATTTTTGTATGCAGTTCTCAAGAAAAATCTAAACGATATTACAAGGCGGAAAATTTCAATCTTATCATATTTCGGATCAATTATTTGTGGTTATGGAAAAGATAATTTACAAAGATAACTTATAGCTAATTAACGCAAATCAGGTAACATAATCATGTGCAATATTGGAATGAATCTCCTTGATTTCAGCCTAATAAAATCATAACCATATTGCATTATATTCTATTCCATTTTTACTCTACATCCATTGGATATGGAATATTCCAATTGAATATGAGATATTATGCTTTTTTTCTCTGTTAATTATTTGTTCAATTTTTTTTTTTTTTTTTTTCAATTGCTCTAATTTCTTGCCACATAAGACAGACAATTAAAATCGAGATGACACGTCAGCGGATTGGCAACTGCATTAGAGAAATATATGATTTAAACCGAGTACTTTTACGTTTGAAAGAAGTGATCACATTTACTTAAATTTTAAGATGTGACATCAATCTCCTATATACTAAGAGAATAAAGCTTTTTCAAAGTTTTTCCCTCCAAAAAGCATCAAGTTAAATAAGGAAACAAAAATACTTCTTTCATTACACTATTATCATTCATTCAAAATATTCCATTACTAATAAAAAAGTTAAACTTTCTTCTAATAAAATACTATTATCTCTTCCTTAAAATATAATCTTATAATTGAACTCTAATATTTTAATTAATTTCAATTTTTTTTTATTATATAAAATAAAATTGGTTTTAAACTATAGACTATACGTTACTAAATTTTCATAATGCAAAAATAGTTGGAAAATTTTTATAAAATGAAATATGCAGTTTCATGATTAAAAGAAAATATTTTCATGAAAATGCACATTTTGTAACTACACTCAATTCTCTTTGATTAGTTTTACATTTCAGTTTTTTCTGTTTCATATAAAAATACAAGTGAATGAAATATTAAATATTATTGAGGTACTGATTTAAAATGTATAGATAGTATCATAAAAAATACAAACACTATGTATACCACGCATTTGCGCGGGGTCTATATTAGTTTGTTATCAAAATAAATCAAAACGGCATACCAGATTTGTTTAGGTAAAAAAATCATTTATTTAATTTATTAAACCAGATAATTCATATTATGTTCAAATATATATGGAATACTTTTATGGCAACAACAGTTGGCATGAACTTAATTAAATATATTTTTTTGGAAACTTATTTTTAATAAAATTTAAAGTCAAGCATATTGAATTTGTGATGATATAAAATAAGAAAAATGGACCCACTTGGCGATTATAAATTAGATTGGGGCTTACGTCATAATAAAACATGACAAATTGGAGATATGATCGAGGTCGTCAAATTGTGCAATAAAAAATAAATTTATTAACTAAGGAAACTTCAACTAGCACACAATTTTATTTTTGTTAAGTAAATAATTCTATTCTAATAAGGGTTAAATTTGGTACATTTGTTAGAATAAAGTTGATAGCATTTCATTAAAATATGAATGTTTTGGCAATATTGACATAACTTTATGAGATATAAAATTTGGCTCAAGTTGTGTTTCCCGTACATGAAAGATCTTTGACATTTAAAACTTGCACCTTATAAAAAGATCATCTAATCTAACGGGACGTATTTTTTCACATACGGATTTTACTCTTTTGCATACGCCTTTTACCATATTACCCTTGTCATTTTTTTTCACCCTACTTGATTTTTTTCTCCCTTCCTTCATCTCCTTTCACCACCAAGTCACTAACACCAACCCCGTCTACTCCGTTCACCAACTCCGGCCTACTTTGCCCGTCATCTGACCACGACCTCCCCTGTGCCGCACTTCCCCTCCGTCTACAGCACTGCCCTCCCCCGTACTCTAACATTTCAATGAAAAATCAATGATTCATTGGATACATTTAATTCGCCATACGTAGTGCGTACAAAATTGACATTCAAGACTCATCAAAGTTGTAGCATTAGCCGAGTGTAGTGCGCTGACAATCAAGACTCAAAAGTGCATCTACATATTGCTAATTAGATAATGGCTAAACAATTGATAAACCCCAATAATTTTAACAAAACATATTTATAATTGCTATATAACAAACTTATTTCACTAATTGGAGAATTATAATTCATTATTCAAGTTTTTATAACAATTAGATTCGATTTTATGGGAAAATGCACGTGTAAAACTTAATTTGTCTAGGTTTAAGAAAAGGGTATAATATGGAAATTTAATGAAAAATTGTATGTGAAAGAGTAAAATCCGTATGTGAAAAAGTAATTCCGATTACAAGTTTTATACAATCAAATAAATTAAGTGTAGTTGTAATTATCGAGTTTAAAGCATGGTTGCGAAATCAATGCCATCTTTTAATTAGTACCAACCCTATACGGGTCGGGTATGTACAATTTATTATACGGTCATATTTCATGGGCTAGCAAAACCATTCAACTCCCTCCCTCCCTCCCTCATTCATTGCGCCGTCGTTCAAAATGCAAAAACCCTCAAAAAAGAAACCTTCCATCAACAAAATCAATCAATCAGCATAAAAACCCTAGATTGATCGATAAATCCCAATCAATCACCATAAAAACCCTAGAGAGATCGATCGATCGATAATGTCGATGTGTCGCAAGATGACCTTAACACCAGTGGTGTCGACTCCCACAACATTAAGATTAGACCCAGATTTGTTCAGAGACTTTTTCGAGCCTCGGCTCAGTGAGGCAGATAAAACAAATCTGCTTAATACTGCGGATCATAAGGTAATGTGTCGGACGAGTTGTCAGTATGGACGGGAGCACATACTGAATGATTGTATTGTGGAGCTTGTGGCTTATCAGGATCCATATGATGGAATTGTGTACCAGTTCCAGGGTCAGGGTTGGGAAAGACTTCGTGCCTATTTTCATCTCGTGAGAGACAGGGATCTAGAATTTAATTGGGTGAATGACGATGGTTATGAGCTATCCCTTCGCCCACGGTTTTATCGTGACCTTTGGCCCCGCCGATCCCCCCCCAGTAACCAGGTAATCAACTATGCAACTGTTACCCAATCCGACTGTGCTGACTGTTTTTACCTCACGGATAAAACGTCTTTGTTTTTACTTGCTTCTCCGGTGATGACTGATGTTAATATTGCAAAGGCTAATGCGCCTGAAGGCTTGCAAATCCGCGCCCAGTGTTATGGCGTGGACTATATGTTTTCGCTCCACACCTTGCCTAACAGCAGTCGACTTGTCTTTAGAGGTCAATGGTCTCAATTCGTGACCAGATGCGAAGTGAAGCAACACGACGTACTCGGACTTTACCAACTCTCCCAGCACCAGGAGGGTGAAGGCCCGCCCTTGTTACTTATTGACTCTTCACATTTGAAGATGTCTCTAGTACTATCCTACTTCCCCCGCTCCACCCTCCCAGAACCTTATCGGAAATCCCTAACTGCTTCTGACCTTGACGTTAATAAGCATCACAAAGGTCTCTCAATACCAAAACTTGTGTACGCAACCTTTCTTCATCCCCAACTTTATCCCGAGGAGCTACGCTGTATCCCAGAGCAGGGTACGGGCCTCCAAATCTCCGTCTTCTGCCTCGACACCCACGAGGACTACTACTTCCAACTCACTCGTAATGCTATTGGTTTGTACTTCTTCAAGGGCGACTGGTTTGACTACGTCATCCAGCATCACCTAGAAAGAGACCAAAACCTATGGGTGGAGCTCTCCTGGTTGGGAGTTTTGCGATTGGGAATTCGGATTATTACCAATCCTCCCCTCCATCAACCTAACCCTCCCTCCGCTCCTACTTTCGTCCCCTCCTCTTACAAACCTGCCAAGCCTAGCTCTCAAGAACCCCCACCCAAACGTTCAAAACACTGTGGTACTGGTACTGGTACTGGTACTGGTACTGGTACTGGTACTGGTACTGGTACTAGTACTAGTACTGGTGGTGCCACTCAAGCAACCAGAGATATCACTACCTTCATCAGACCACTAGAGGTTCTTCAACTCCACAGGAAGGAGAGAAAGGTGGTTCAACTTTTGATCGATGTCCAGCGGCAACAATCTATCCCTCAGATTCTGGCACCTGTCGGTTACTTTCTTGATCACATTACTCTCTTCATCGAACAGGTAATAATTCGATTCAATTACTATTTTAATTATTTTATAAGGTCTTTGTTTGTTACTTATCTCGTTTGTGTATAGTTTACCTCATTTCAAATTCATTGAGCATATCTTTCTCTTTCATCTATCTCAGGGTAAGCCTCAGATGTTTGTAACTTGGCTACCAAAACCTGTGTACACAACCTTTCTTCATCCCCAACTTTATCCCGAGGAGCTACTCTGTATCCCAGAGCGGGGTAAGGGCCTCCAAATCTCCGTCTTCTGCCTCGACACCCACGAGGACTACTGCTTCCGACTCACTCGTATGGCTAGTGGTTTGTACTTCTTCAAGGGCGACTGGTATGACTACGTCACCGAGCGTCACCTACAAAGAGACCAAAACCTATGGGTGGAGCTCTCCTGGATGGGAGTTTTGCGATTGGGAATTCGGATTATTACCAATCCTCCCCTCCATCAACCTAACCCTCCCTCCGCTCCTACTTTCGTCCCCTCCTCTTACAAACCTGCCAAGCCTAGCTCTCAAGAACCCCCACCCAAACGTTCAAAACACTGTGGTACTGGTACTGGTACTGGTACTGGTACTGGTGGTGCCACTCAAGCAACCAGAGATATCACTACCTTCATCAGACCACTAGAGGTTCTTCAACTCCACAGGAAGGAGAGAAAGGTGGTTCAACTTTTGATCGATGTCCAGCGGCAACAATCTATCCCTCAGATTCTGGCACCTGTCGGTTACTTTCTTGATCACATTACTTTCTTCATTGAACAGGTAATAATTCGATTCAATTACTATTTTAATTAGTTTATAAGGTCTTTGTTTGTTACTTATCTCGTTTGTGTATACTTTACCTCAGTTCAAATTCATTGAGCATATCTCTCTTTCATCTATCTCAGGGTAAGCCTCAGATGTTTGTAACTTGGCTACCTGCTCTTTGCCGCAAAATGGAAGTCCCATACTGCATTGGTGAGTGGGTCTATTACTCATGTTATCGAAACCTGTAGACACCTTTCATTTAGTGTTCAGCGTCAGTGTTTTCATGTTAAATTTTTATCCCGATGAACTGACATTGCTCGTGTTTCTTGGCTTGCCAGTTGACTTTGTAGCTGGGAGGGAAGAGAGTCTTGGCCAAGGAAGCGGATGAGAGGTTGACTTAAGTTTCGAGCTTCTAGATCTCTTATGATTAGCGCCTTTGTTCTATCGTGTAAGGTGGCATATACAATGTAGTTTGTTTGTTTCAAGCACTTTCTCATGCTGTTGTTGCGACAATGTAGTTCGTTTGTTTCAAGCACTTTCTCATGCTGTTGTTGCGACAATGTAGTTCGTTTGTTTCAAGCACTTTCTGAGGCTGATGCTGCGGTAGATTTTGTTTGCTATGAAATCAAGACTTTGTACCCATTTAGTTTGTTTGCGGTAGATTTGGAAACGCATGGTCGGAACAAGAACTTTTGATGTCGCAGGAACCTCTGGAAACGCAGACTACCATCTGCTATCTTATTAGAAAAGGGCGGGCTCTTTTGATTCTTAATTCTTCGCCAGAAAGGCAACACACCGAAGCATCAAAATTGAGATTTGGCACAAAGTTCCCCCAGCTAACCAGATCAATATCTGCAATATTTAGCTGCTGACTCTTAGAAAAGGGGGAACTTGTCTCGCAATAGAAGACACGCTTAGCTGACTGGCTCTGTTCACTTAATTATTAATATGATGATGATGATGATGATGATGCTACTAGTGTATTTAAGATTACACTCTTCTTTCATTTATGTTTCAAAATATGAGTAACTATTGCGGAGTATTATGAAATTCATCATCTAAATAATACATTTTTCATTCCCTTTAATCTCATAAAAAGTATTATTAAGTACGTAATATCACGGATTTTTAATTAATACGATAATATCCTTATTAAACTTAAAACCGGGTAAGTATATGCTAAATGAGACAAAATGAGAATCTCCACCTCATTTTCCACTAAGCTATTACAAATTTCAAGTCATGCTGAATTGCCGATGAAGAGCCTCGAACTCCATCACCAAATTAATTAGCTAACGAAATTAATACGTACTCCGTAGTTAATCTATGAAAATAGTACACATACTTTTCCATTTTCCATTCTATCATAGCCCATACCCAACTCACTCTTCCGGAGCAAGAAATCAAGCACCCGCCCAGAACTACTATTTAACGAGATTAAAGATTTAGAGCAGAATAAAAATAAGATAGTCTCTTTTTTTTATAATTTTTTTTTTTTTTTTTTTTTTTTATAGGTGGATAGTCTTGCTAATTAGTAAGCTCGGTTAAAAAATGAAATGATGTAAATTAACAAGTTTTATTTTGACAACTTTGTGTTTTACAACACAAATAGGATCCTACATCCAGTTGTATAATGCTCATTATACATCTGGCTAGAATTCGAGCTAATATATAAAGAACTCGAGCTATATATTCCGAGCTTATTTTTTACCCGTTCCAACAATTCTTCATATTTTTAGTATATGCTTCGAGTTCTTGGCATTCACATCTACTACTGGAACAACAACATTTTAGTTACATGAGATTTTGAGCCTATATGGAGTCTTTTGATTCAAGTTATTGTAATGTACTAATGTAGAGTCTTTTGTTGAAATTCTATATACAAACTAGTTTTAAGTTACTTTTTATATCCTAATTGATCTGTTGTTGAACAGTATGATATTAAACATGACTTGCTAATTAAATTTCCCTAGGCTTTTGCAAGTCATCTAAGAAGTCGAGCTACTACACATAATACATGCGTTATTGAATATAGAACTTGAGCTAATATATAAAAAAGTTCGAGCTATCAGTCATTATTAGTGATGCGTGGCTTGCCAATTGAAATTTTCAAGTCGTTTACAAGTCATCTAAGAAGTCGAGTTACTACATATAATACATGCGTTATTGTACATAGAACTCGAGCTTATATTTAAAAAAATTCGAGCCATCAATCATTAGCCATTGAAGCTCCTCAGTCATTAGCCATTGAAACTCCGCCTGATGTGTGACTTGCCAATTGAATTTCCCAAGGCTTTTGCAAGTCATCTAAGAAGTCGAGCTACTATACATAATACATGCATTATTGAGCATATAACTCGAGCTTATATATAAAAAATTCGAGCTATCACTCATTAGCCATTGAAGCTCCGTCACGTGCGTGACTTGCCAATTGAATTCCCCAAGGCTTTTACAAATTATCTAAGAAGTCGAGCTATTACACATACTACATGCGTTATTGAACATAGAACTCGAGCTTAAATATAAAGAATTCGAGCCATCAATCATCATTCATTGATGGTAAAAAACGATTTCGATTGAAGAAAGAGAGGTATAATAATTTATTAAATAAATTAGAGGGAGAAGATGACTAAGAAGGGCATAATGGAAGAAGATGGATATATAAAGAATTTGAGTTATCCGTCATGAGCCAATAAAACTCTGTCCACCATTGATGATAAAAATTGATTAATTTCTTAATGATTTTGATTGAAGAATAAGAGTTGTAATAGTTGATTGAATAATTTAGAGGGAGAAGATG
>JAGPOY010004866.1:0-10728 GCA_018983105.1 Silene uniflora | reverse complement strand
GTCATATGATCTGAAGCTCCTGTGTCAACTATCCAGTCATTTAAGCTCATAGAATTTGCAACAGCATTAACTTGAGATTGAGAAATGATACCTGCAAAATTTAGAGATGTACTTGCAGGTTTCTCAGAAAAATTCTTCATCACTTGCTGATAAATGGTATTAGCAATCCCATTAACAGTCTTGGGGTCAATATAAGTACTGACATTCTCAGAAGCAGCAGCTGAAGTAGAAGCCATATTAGATGCCATGTTGACAGGAGAGGTATAAAAATCATCTTCATAAAATTCCAGAGGTGAATACTCTTCTTCTTCTTGTGGATAAAAAGTGTCAGCATTGTTAGCAGTGTAACCTCCTCTATAACCACCCCTCCTGTACACATTTCTACCTCTGCCAAAATGAACATCAGCAGGTCTCCCTCCATAGCCTCCTCTTCTACCTCGTGCATATCTGTTTTGCATATTTCTCAATTCATAACAATAAGCCCTGATATGGCCTTTCTTTCCACAGTGACCACAAGTCTTAAGCTTGTTACATTCAGAAACCTCATGACCAGTTGCCTTACAATGAGAACAGATCTTTACATCTGCTGGTGGAGAATTATCAGTGTCCAACTTAGGTCTTTTTCCAGTATTAGACTGTGAATCAGAAGTATTACTTGCTGCATAGGCATTTGCTTCTGCAAGTACATCAATAGCCTCAGCAACTTGCTTCTGCCTCTCTATTTGTTGCAAGATAGAATAAGCCTTGTTGAGAGGTGGAAGTGGCTCCATAGACAAGATATTGGTCTTCACAGTTTCATATCCACTATTTAATCCCATCAGAAAGTGAATGACCTTTCCTTGAGTCTCTCTTTCTAGCATTTTCTTGAGAATATGACATGTGCAGGAATCTAATTTTCCACAGCTACACATAGGAATGGGGTCAAGACTATCCAAGGTCTCCCATGTCCTCTTCAACTTGCTGTAGTATTCAACAAGTGAAGTACCAGCCTGAGAAGTCTCAGATAACTCCTTTCTCAGCTGATAAATCTCAATATTATTGACCTGACCATATCTTTCTAACAATTCTGTCCATAATTCCTTAGCAGTATTGGCATACTGAACAGTCTCTTTAATCTCATCAACTAAAGAATTAAGAATCCACTGCATGACCATATAATCACAACGCACCCAGCGCTGGTACTTAGCATCAGTCTTAGCAKGACATTTAACAGTWCCATCCAGAAAACCATCCTTATTCTTAGCAATTAAGGCAGTATAGGCATCACGTTTCCAGGAAAGAAATTTTGTACCATTAAATTGAGTATTAACAATACGATGTGAAGGTTGATCAGATTGAGAAAGATACAGAGGATCATCGAAACAGGCATAATGTGCAGAAGTTTCAGAATTTGATGTAGACATTGAATCAAATGTAATATTTGCAGAAAAATGAAGAAAAGAGATGATAAATTGTGAATGTAATCACAAAAGATGAAGAAAAACACAGAAATTGTGCGAGATATCACAAAATCAAGACGATTACACCGAAATTAATCTCAGAAATGTTGCGGAAGCGTAACAAAGAGAAATTCGATGATTATACCTTCCAAAGAGAAGAAATCAAATCAAGAAGTCCAGAAAATCACCAGAAAACACCAGAAAACCAGCTGAAATCACCAGAAAACCAGCTGAAATCACCGGAAAACAGGAAAAGATCACCGTAAACCAGTTGATAGCAAACAGCGAAGACGAATCCAAAAATCGCCTCAATTCTTCAACGGAAATGATAACAATTGAGTAAGACGAATCGAAAAATCGCCACAAATCAGCAAAGAAAGAGCAGAAATCACAGGATCGTCACATAGAGCTCTGATACCATATGAAATCAATGTAATCGCCATTGATAAACCCTAGAAATCACAAGAAATGTAAAGAAATGAACACAAAGCTAAATAGAAGTTTGTTATATGTATTTATGATAAGTTAGTTAACCTGTACAATCTGTTAGCTATATATACAACTAACTAGTTGTTGACAGCTAATTACAACTAATGACAGGCTGTTAATTGCTGAGCTGGCAGACTAAGCTAACTAACTCATACTAACTAACTCACATAAAGCCACAGATCGAGTACTCGAGTCTTGTATGAGGGTGTAGTACGTCGGAGTACCCTAAGTACAAATTTAATTATATGGTTAACAAATAAGTTTCTCGTAAAAACCATCTCTTCACAAGCACAAGTCGTTCCCACTAGCCCATTAGCTCTTGTCAGTATATAAGTCCGACATACCCAAACTTTACAAGGTCTACCAAACGGCGCAACATAATTGCAGGAACGGTGAAGCCTGACAACATAACATGATTTGAAGGACCAAGAAGCCTGCAAATACTTCAAGAGTTCATGACCACAAGAATCATGATAAGAAAACAAAGATGATACTTGGGAAGCTTTTGTAGTAGTGTTTCTAAAGTTCAATTTCCAATTAATGACTCGGTCCAACACAGGGCCACAAGTTTCTTGAACAATGAATCGCAGATAACAATGTTGGGTTCAAATCATCAGAATAACAAACTAACTTGTACCAAGCGAAGGAGAATTGTGTTGTGAACACGAACTCATGGGAGATAGTACAACAAATTTGGGAGTTTAAATGATCGTTCAGCGATTGCAAATCCCAACAAGTCACTCCATTGATCTCCAGAGTTGCCCCGGATTCTGTAACCCTCATCTTCTAACTCCTTCCTCTTGCCGGATTTGAAGATGGTGGGTGGAATTCCTTTGTCAGAAGGCTCCCTGTAATAAACAAGACAATTTTTTTGTAAGCGTTTTTGTACGAGAGACAAGATCAAGTACCTATGTCATTTCCACTTTTCGGTTTTATGATTTTTCAAGATTTTTAGACTTCAACTATCTCTATTTCACTTTGAATACTTCATATATTTAATTAATTAATTTTCTACTTTAAGGAGTGTACTTGTACATGTAAACTCATTTTAGGATCACAAATTCTCATTTGTGACGGACACTATCCGTCACAAACTTGTGACGGATACTATATTCTCTCACAAAATACCCATCAAGGGTGAGTGGAGAAGCACATGGGCGGTGCCCACCTTGTCCCCTCTACCCATTTTCTCTCACAAAATACCCGTCACAAGATCCGACCCGTCGCAAGCAAGACCTACTGTTTTAGGATTGGGTCCATGACTCAAAATTTGAGCCAAGGATACAGTGAGTCTTGGAAATTTACATGTGCCGATACCTGTACCCAAGTTTGAGTAAGAGAAACAACAACGAAAGCATTACCACGTGCATCAAAGGTTTCATGCTTATCCCAGGGATAATGAGGTCGAAGATACATTTTGTTGCCCCAAAATTCAAAACATAGGGTTTGTTATGAAATTGAGTCGATGATGGCATCGACAGTTCAGTTTAGTTGGTCATTTTGCTTTATTTCACAACAAAATGAGTGACAAATGACTATATATTGATGCACAAGAATAGTAAATATGATTCTTATTTTTTCAGTCAGAGAAGGTGAAGTTGAATGTACCTCAAAATCAATCTTTTCCAGTTACTGAAACCAGCATTCAGCAGTCCCGCCTCAGTAGAATTTCTAACAGATTCATCCCTTCCTGTCAAAATGAATATTGTGAATCCCAGCTGCTGGATCTCCTTGTACAGTTTCAAACTTGCTGGCACAGAAGGCGCTTCAGCCAAGGAACACCACTCGTAGAATGTTTCTTCATTGAACACCTCAGATCTGGAGTTCATACAGGAGAAACAGACAAGCATTGTGTTTATGCGCAGATGAAGTACAAAACCAAAGCATTCATATTCAGATGATCGAGTATGTAACTCCTTAATCTCCGCATATGCAATAAATGACAGATTATCCAAACACCAGCACAACAGAATCAACCGTTAACTATATTAATGTTCAACAGCCACAAAAATTCGTTCTTTTACCATCACATATAAACAATTATGGTTACATAATACTTATCTTAGAGGTCATGACAATTAAACCAATCCGCCATAATATATTAGTGCATCACTCCACATCGATAGATTTTACCCTAGAGAACAAGTTTAGAATAGCCCCAGTACGACCTCAACATCACATGGTTTGTGATGACCTTAGACATATTACTTCATCGTGCCATTTCATGAATTTAACTACATAACACAATAACTCGCATATGTCCCTCATTCGATGGATGTTCAATGGAAAGCTCAGCTAGCTCACACTCATGGCTGTGACAACACTCCTCGCTTAGGTTGAAAGACCTCCCATAGCGCGCGGAAACACACATGAGTTTACACCTCTCAACTTCCCTTTATATAGAGAACTTACAGGAATAAACTTATTATTATACACTAATCTAAAAATATAAGAGCCCATCAAGTACTCGACTTTCATGATGTATAAGTTACCTCTAACATACACATACCTCCTAAATACATGCATCTAACATATTTGTATCAATTGTGATTTGCCTCAAATATTTGCTATTTCGTTTTAGTGCATGAATTCTACTTCTTAGTCATTAGTTTACGTTTTATAATCAATGTTGAACAGACACAATATATTCGTTTTTTTTTTTACCATCGCACATCAACAGTATGGTTACATAATACTTATCTAAGAGGTCATGACAATTAAACCAAACCAACATAATATATTAGTGCATCACTCCACAACTATAGATTTTACCCTAAAGAACAAGTTGAGAATAGCCACCGGTACAACCTCAACATCACATGGTTTGTGACGACCTTAGACATATTACTTCATCGTGCCATTTCATGAATTTAACTACATAACAAGATCTTTGGTGTGCCTGATAATTGACTCATATCCCCTTTTTCTTTTGTTAAATTAGAATTCACATCCAAAAAGAGGCTACACGTAAGAATATAATTTAAAGCGTTAACGCATAAGCCTACATTCACGTCTTCACGATATAAGTCCATTACATCATAGTCTAACATGTACGAACTACGAAGTACAAGTATAAGCAGAGCCAACAAGTACAACACGAGAACCCGAGTGTGCCGCTCATTCTATGGAAAACTCACATAGCACACACTCATATCGTTGTGACAACACTCCTCACATAGGGTTGAACGACCTCCCCCTCAACTTCCTTTTGTATAGGGAACTTATAAGAATAAACTTCCTATACATTAATTTTAAAATATATGACCCATAAGTACTCGACTTTCATAATGTATATGTTCTCTCAAACATACATATACCTCCTAAATACATGAATCTAACATATTCTTGTATCAATTGTGATTGGCTTCAAATATCTGTTAACTCATTTTAGTGCATGAATTCTATTAGTTATCAACATTCCCCTCAAATTGAATACCGAAAACATCCTCAACATGGGCACAAACAACATCATCAATTAACGCATTGCTTGACTATCTTGCATACAAATTGTTTCCCTATGTAGACATTGCATTGTGTTTAAATTTCAAAGGATCATTCCCTAGCTTTTATTTCACCATAAACACCCCCTATCATAAAAGTTTCAACACTAATCTCTCCCCTCAAGCGACCATTTGAAATGTAGAATCATCCAGTACCGCCATGGCAATCCACAAGAATACCGAGACTATTGCCTCTCATACCACTAATAGCTCGCCATAATTACAATTAGTAGCATTACCAGATACTCCTGTCAGCCCAATTTATCGTTCCCAGCAAAGTAATTATCCTCTTTCTAAATCTAATAAACGAAAATACTCGACATTCCACATTGCCTTACTTAAGTAACCAACAACTACCCTATTCAATCATGGTTATATTGTTCCAATCTCCTCAAAGTCAAAGGGCAAGTTCATCTCATCATGTTTCTTAAATTCAAAGGGGACAATATGAATACGATTATTGCATCAACAATTAAAGGTAAACAAATGATTGGGACGGAGGGAGTAGCAGAGTAAAATAGTAAATTGGAATATACCCGAATCCATGGAGAGCATAGTAGGGGACGCCAGAGAGAAGCGTCTCATCAATATCAAAGACCCAAGCATCCAACCCATCATCGGAGACATTAATAGACTTGGCAAACAACAAGGCATTGCTCGCAACAGAATTGGAGTCGGAGACGTAGCGGTCACCGGTCATGTAAGATTTGACGAAATCTAGACAACGGGATGGGATGGTGTTCCAGGGCTGACAGTCATTGGTCTCAACAGTGAAACGCCAGCTCTCGCAGAAAAGGGTATCATCGCCGCCGAGCTTCCGGGCAGTGGGGAGTAGCAGGTGGCTGGGGGATGCGGTGGAGATGGAGAAAGTTAATGATATTATAATGAGGAGGAGTTGGGTGTACATGATTGAGGGAGGGAGGCTGTTGGTTGGTTGCTTGCTTAGTTGGTTGAGACAATCAGATTTTGAGATGTGAGATGGACAACATGTTCTGTTTGTGTTTTAGTTAAGGGAGGATGCGTTCTTGATTGTGATTGGTGGATTCACTATTGTGTTGCCGTAAACTAACAGGTCTCTTTGTTTCTCACGAATACCAGCACTCCAGCTACATATTTGGCGCTCTATGCTCCCCATATTATTGGTAATTTTTATTTCAACTCATTTCTGTTAAATTTTATTTAGTTTAGTTCAACTCTTTTCTTTATAAATTAACTTTTACTTGAGTTTAGTTCAGTTTAACCCATTAAATTCAGTTCAGTTCGGATAATTTTAGTCCAAAAGAACACGACAACAGTAAACTATACAACAGCTACCTAAACTATGATAACAAATTTAGGGGGTGTTTGGTTGGGCATACTGGATGGAGTGGTGTAATACCCTGATTTCTGGATAGGGTAACTCGGCTGAATTGAGGTTACTCGGCCGAGTTAACCCTGAGGTCAGTTCTGGAAAGTTTCTGCCGAGTGAGTACTCGACCGAGTACAAGATAGCTCGGTTTTGCGATAGTTGAGAAATCCTTCATAAACCGTCTGTAGTATCCAGCCAACCCCAAGAAACTTCGAATCTCCACTACATTCTTCGGTGTTGTCCACTTAGAAACTGCTTCAATCTTTGCAACAGAAACACCCTCCTTTGAGATAATATGTCCCAAAACGGACACCTTCTCGAGCCAAAACTCGCATTTTGAGATCTTTCCAAACAAGTGATGGTCTCGTAATGTTTGCAACACCACTCTTAGATGCTCCTCATGCTCCTCTTGACTCTTGGAATAGACCAGTATGTCGAAGATGAAAACAACTACAAACTGATCCAGGTATTGACTGAATATGCGGTTCATCAAATCCATAAACACTGCTGGTGCATTAGTTAGTCCGAATGGCATCACCACGTACTCATAGTGATCATACCTTGACCTGAAAGCTGTCTTTGGTATGTCCTCTTCTCGAATCCTCAGTTGATGATAGCCCGACCTCAAGTCGATCTTAGAGAAAACTCCAGCGCCACTCAATTGATCGAATAGGTCGTCGATTCTAGGTAAAGGATACCTGTTCTTCACTGTCACATGATTCAGCTCTCTGTAGTCGATACACAACCTCATAGAGCCGTCTTTCTTCTTCACGAACAACACTGGTGCACCCCAAGGCGATACACTGGGTCGAATGTACCCCTTCTCTAGCAGATCATCTAGCTGTTTCTTCAACTCAGGCATCCAGATCCTTTGGTGCCATACGGTACGGAGCCTTTGAGATAGGTCTGGTTCCCGGTTTTAGTTCCACGTTGAAATCGATATCTCTTCTTGGTGGTAATCCTGGAATCTCATCTGGGAACACATCTTCGAACTCCGACACTACTGGTATGTCCTTCGCTACTGGCACCGTCGCTTCATTATCCCAGATGTGACATAGAATCATGGGACACCCCTTCCTCAAGTAGGACTTTAAAGTCATCGCTGCAATACACTTGAACTTGGGCTTGACTACAAACCCTTTGTAAGACACTCTAGTTTTCTTAGGACCCCATAGAGTTACTTTCTTTTGATGGCAGTCGATACTAGCTTTTACCTACTTAACCAATCCATTCCTGCAATTACCTCGAAGCCATCTAATGGGAATTATAGCAAATTGATTGGAAGGTCAACTTGCCCTATTACAAACGACACATCCCGATACAACTTTCCACAAGCTACTGACTCTCCCGATGGCATAAAAACATTGTCGGTTACGTGTTCATACTCCCCCAAACCCATAGCTATAGCATGACTCTTAGAAACAAAAGAATGCGAAGCTCCAGAATCGAAAAGTACAAAAGTCGGTACGGAGTTAAAAAGAAAAGTACCCGTAACAACTTGAGCATCATCCTCTGCTGCCTGCTTATCCATCATAAACAACTTGCCACTGTTCTTCTGCCAATTACCCTGGACTGTGCTTGCTGAAGTAGCAGGTTTTGCAGTCGAATTCTGGTTGTTAGCACTTCCTTGTCGTTGATAGTTCCCTTCATTGCCACGGTTGAAGTAGCTGTTGTGGCTATTGGCTTGTCCACCCTGATGAAAACCCGAACTAGTGAACCGATTACTTGCCATGCTTTGGTTTGGTGTCGGTGTGAAACGATACTACTGTTATTGTGGCCTCTGAGGAGTGAACGCGGTAGGATTAGTACACTCATACTTCTTGTGCCCAAATCCTTCACAACCGAAGCACTTCACTCCCGAATTAAAGCTATTGGTACGACCACCTTGTCCACCAAATGAAGATGTACCTCCAAAGCCAGATCCTACGGAGTAATTCTTGGTCTGATTATAGTTACCCTGCTTGAATCCTGACTGCCGCCATTCTCAATTTCTCATTATCATTATTTCTCTTCTCACTCAGCTTTTCCCGAGTTTCTTTGGTCATCTCTACCATTCTCTCGGCATTCCCCGCCCTCTCATATGAATCAGCCAGAGTCGTGAGTGACCCAGACTGCATCTTCTCCATAATCTTCAGGGACAACCCTTGCTCGAAGCGAAGAGCCTTAGCTGCCGGAGTGAGTTCCATATCATCAGCATACCTTGCTAGTTTGTTGAATCGCTTGTAGTTAGAGAACTCCAGCCGCATCTTAGCCTTCAAGTGTTCCGGAACGAACCTCTTCCTCATAGCACTTTTGAATTCCTCCCAAGGGACTGCACCTCCTGCGTACTGGTTATGAGCATCCGCCTTGACGTTGGCCCACCATGATCCAGCCTCATCTCGAAGGTAGAACGCAGCTTGATCCACCATATGTTCTGCCGGACAGTTGACCACTGCCAAGACATTCTCCATCTCTCGATGCCAGTTATAAAGCACATGAGGTAGTTCGGTACCCTCATAGATAGCTGGGTTGAAGCGAGAGATATTGGTGGTCAGCTTTGCAGTATCTACTACCACCTCCCGGTTCTGGTTCCCGTTCCCGAGAGCATCCATCATAGCGTCATGTTGCTCGATGAACCAGGCCATCTGGTCTGTGCTCATTTCTTGAGCTCTGAGATACGTAGCTAATCTTTTGGGCAGCATTTTGAGCTGATATAAGAAAAGGAACGTAAGCATATAGCCTACGGCTCAAAACAATTACGGTGCCCAAGGAGCTAGTGATGCGTGCATTTTATATAGACTTTACGGTCCATTTTGGCACGCATTTCTATGCATTTTACGTGACTTTATGTCACTTTATACCCCGAATATGCTACTTTGTGTTTTCTATGCCATTTTGCAGATATATGACGATAAGAAGCGGAAATCGAGCCAGAAGCTGTCCCAAGTGTGCATTATAGGAGATGAAAGAAAACGGAGCAGAAACTATTGCATGGGGAAGCGTGAAACCACACAAAATCCAAGTCGTAAGACAATTCATTCTTGTCACGAGTTGTACCAGCCAAGAAGTGGTCGATCGAGCCCCTGCTGTGCTCGATCGAAGGGAAGCTAAAGGAGAAATCACTCGATCGAACCTTGTTGTGGTCGATCGAGGGGCAGCCCTGGAAGAGTTACTCGATCGAGGAATTGATGTTCTCGATCGAGAGATTTGCTTTGGAAGACTGCTCGAAGAGAGCCTTAAGAGCTCGATCGAGCAAAGTTGCTGACGGGCTTCTTAAGCCCGAGATTAATTAGGTTTAGGAAGTTATGTTTTGTTATAAATAAGATTAGACGATAGCTAATCAGGGGACATTGACTTACTGATAGGATGTCGCACACCTATGCAAAAATACCCTATTGGTACAACAAGTAAATGTAGTATATAGGGGTCGAATTCCACAGAGAGCTCGGTTGTTTATTAATTAGTTGTTATGGGTAGAATTATATCTTGGTAGATTTAACGATTGATTGATTGGTTGGTTGTGCAAGAAATAAAATAACAATAGTAAAAGAAAGCATCTAGGAATTTGGTTTCAACATGTAAATAAGTAAATGCATAAAATAACAAGAGATGTAATAAAATTGTTAATTGTTTAGATCGATGGCACCCGCCTCTCGACATTAGTATCATCAATCATAGAATGGTTCATTGATCTCTCGATTTAATCCACTCTACCTATACATGTAATATAATCTTCTCAATTCCTTATCTCTCGATTTACGGAATAAATTAGAGCATATAAACATATGGAGGAAACAACAACATTACATCTACTAGTTACTCAATTGCAAATACCCTTTCACATGTTTCGCCTAATTCCTAGACCATAAATTACTCTAACATTATGTAATAAGATGAAACGTAAACAAATGAAATAACAAACATAAACATAATATAAATTACCTTAACAATGGAAATGGAGAAATGGAAATGA